>JASANE010024779.1:0-33869 GCA_030248225.1 Trileptium ribeirensis | reverse complement strand
GGTTACTCATCATACATATTGCTTTATAAACTTAACACGACTCAGGTCTTCAATGAGGTTCGACTGATATTTGAAATTATATATTTATCGAAAAAATATATTTCGAACATTTCGAGTGCCGAACGGGATCTACTAAAAACACAAAAAAATCGTAAATAAATTTGTTATTAAATTACCGAAATAGATATTTTTGGTCAGCCCGACGAGCTGAGTTGAATAACACTAAAACTGTTGCTGTGGCTTCAAAATTCAGCATTTCAGGCTTGAAGGCCGTCGCTAAACCAAATAGACCGTTTTATTCTATAGATTTAGACAAATTTCCCCGTTAGGGTAAAGGATAGCTAATGTAAATCTAATGTAAATCTAATGCACAAGCCAAAAATAACGTGCTAGATGTTCGCCCACCGTGCATGTTCGCTTGCTGTGAATGTTCTATTGCTCAAAGGAAACAGTCATTTCTTGCGCGTACTGTAAGTATAATTATGTAGTACCCTTTAGCTACGCTGCACGTTCGCTTGCTGTGTATGTTCTATTGCTCAAAGGAAACAGTTATTTCTTGCACGTACTGTAAGTATAATTGTGTAGTACCCTTTAGCTACGCTTTATGTTCGCTTGCTGTGTATGTTTTATTGCTCAAAGGAAACAGTTATTTCTTGCACGTACTGTAAGTATAATTGTGTAGTACCCTTTAGCTACGCTTTATGTTCGCTTGCTGTGTATGTTCTATTGCTCAAAGGAAACAGTCATTTCTTGCGCGTACTGTAAGTATAATTATGTAGTACCCTTTAGCTATGCTGCATGTTCGCTTGCTGTGTGTGTTCTATTGCTCAAAGGAAACAGTCATTTCTTGCGCGTACTGTAAGTATAATTATGTAGTACCCTTTAGCTATACCCATCGATCTTTAAGGTAATTTACTTGATTAGTTTCAATTTGGTGGGATTCACAAATAAAAATGCATCTCGAAGAAATATATTATTGTTTAACGTATAGATTCGAAAAGAGGTTTTTAAAGGCGTGTTCACACGCTCAAACTTTTTGCTCAAATTTTGAGCTCAAAATTTGAGCTCAAAATTTGATCAAATTTTGATCAAAATTTGACGGTAATTTTTAACGAAAAATTGCGATATTTCAAAATTTGAGAACAAAATTTGAGCTCAAACTATTTCAAGTAATAAATCTCATCGATGATTGGCTACAAGAATATCCTTGAAAAGTTTGAACAGTGTTCACACATTCAAACTTACAAAAAATGCAAAAAAGATGCTTTCAAATTTTGATCAAAATTTGAGCAAAAAGTTTGAGCATGTGAACACGCCTTAAGCATCATGTAGACAAATGGGAATATTAGTGTCGCGCAGTAACGTGTTCGTTCACAAGAATAATGCGCCTATCTACTTGAAAATTTTTGTTACATACAACATATCGTACGCAAGTGTGTAGCGTGCAATTTCTATTTGTGAACACAAGTTTTCGTACTCATGGAACGAGGTATAATGATATCGTATGCCAGCGTGTCAACTAAATTTTCCAGTGATTTCAGAATTATAGCTATAAGTAAAATTCGTTTAGGTTGTACATAAGCACTAGTTGTGCTATCGACAACGTTGTCTGAAAATATCTTAATGAATTTTTAAGAATATATTCTTGGATCTTAGTATATTACACGCAGCGTATGCGCTCAAAATGTTCATTTTAGCTATCAGTTTAGAGCATTTTGTAATAAGAAAACAAGATATTTATATTATTATTTGTGTTTTTTAAGATCTCATATGTTCACCAAACCCGTGCTTGAATGATGGCCACTGTATTCACGACAATTTAAAGCCGAAATGCTTATGTCCGTCGGGATGCGGCGGAGAATTTTGCGAATATGGTACGTCAATAAAGATAATTGCTTGTATGCGTACTGTATTTTTAAGCAGTTTAAATACTTTAAGCAAAAGTAAAAACATTTTTGCCGAATCTTTAAGTGAACTAAATCCTAATTCAAGTCACTGCGTAAAGCGGCTAGGGCTTGCTTTAGTTGACGTGATGTTACCAGCAAAAGAATGATTTTTAGATATAAAATTCGTTTTAAAGTCGTCTTTGTCGTTAGTCTCAGTTTATTGAAAAACGATTAATTTTATGTTTTACTTGTTCCTTCTAGTAATATTCAGAGGCGCAGCACCAGGGAGCGGGGTAGGGGTGGTATTTACCCCCTCCCCCCAGTTTTTGGACAGGGGGTAACTATAATATTTTATAACCCCCCACTTTTCGGCCGCATTCCAGATGGTGTATACTCAAGTTGCTTGAATATTCATGGCGCTACTTCAATTTGCGTTCCTAAAACTGTACTTAACTACGACTTATAAAACAAAACTTTGGCCTGTGGCGCAAGATTTCAATTTTGCAGCCATAAAACTTGTCAATGCTGTTGACATGGACATGCTTGTATAGTCAATATCATATTTATGAATTTATGTTCCTATTGGGTGGCATATAAATGAAATTTTTGACTTGGCTTCGTACAACTATGTCAGAGTCGCGCCTTAATCATCTGGCTTTACTCCACACACAGTGAATATGCTGAGAGAATTAATCTGAATGAAATCTGCAAAGAGTTTGTGCGTTATAAGGAAAGTCGATGTCATATTTTTGGATTATTTGACTAGCTGAAATATTAGATTAATGTTCTGGCTAATCTTTAAATGATTTATATGGTTTTTAACCTAATTTGCAGTTGGGCTGGGTACCACTTAGCAGTATAGGTCATGCGGCGTTTACGTTGTAATGTCTCCACTATTTGGAACCTTTTTCCCTATAGTCACCGGCAAACTGTACATACGGTGAGAAATAAGTGTAAAAGATTTCTCAAAAACATGCGTGTCCAAGGCATAATGCTGTCAAACACTGGGGACATCATGGCGTGAACGTCGCATCAGAATTGGAGTTTGATGCCTATAATGGTGCTTTGCAAAATCCAGCTGCTGAGCGTACCTTCTAGTTATAAGAGATGTATATGACCAGAGTTACCCACACTTTCTAGATCTATGCTGCGCTCTTAGTAATATTAGCTACCCACAATTCGTTTTAAGGCCCAGGTAACCGAGGGGTGGAAATAAAATCACGCCATGCCGTTCTCGATATACTAAGCCTAAGTCTTATGCTGCGTTTACGTTATAAACGTCCCCCCATGTGAAAATTTTGTCCCCCAATGGTTTAGACCATATCATCTAGTGGTATACGGTATATACCTACACAATATAATGCAATAGATGGTGTATGAGACACCATCAACGTAACTATAGTGTCTTAATCTACCTATTGTTTTTCACTGACGGTGTCAAGGACACCATACACAAACCCATTATATATTGCGTGTAAATAACAGCATTTGTAGCTAACACCATATAAATTTTATGGTCTAGTCTACACAATACTATTATCGACACTACACTACCTATGTATACTATCTGAAAATACCATCAGAAACACCATGGTGACTAAGACACCCTATAATTGATGGTGGAAGAGATACTCTGGGTGGACAAAACTTTCACATGGGGGTCCTTTATAAAATAAACGCTGGATTAACCAAAGCTAAGGTATATGAGATATACATTAAGCCTAAGCTAAGGTATATAAGACATACATTAAGCCTAAGTCGGGAGGGGGAGCTGCGGCTCCCCCCGAAGCTCCCACTCCAAGCTATTCTATTTTCTAACGTTATGACGTGCAGCGCCTGAGGGTTACTTGGGCCCGTTTTATCGCTGTTAAGCGATAAGGCTCTTTTGAATACGGTTGAATTTAGTGCAAAAACCTGTTCCTGCAAAAACATTGGTCGCCGTAAGGTGCGATTGACCACTCCATTGAGCCAAAAATCTGGTGCTTTTACAATGCCAAAAGCCAAAATGACGTATAATACATTATATATCACTAATAATTTACGAAAACCAAATCGCCATTGTGTGGGCTTGCGGAGCGGGAAATAGTTATCGAACTATATATACTCAGCAAGTACAGAGGTGTGGATAGATTATTGATCTTCTGGTGCAGAAAAAATTTGTTTTGATCAGAAACGCTGCATTTAGTTTTGAAACATTTTACCGAAATATAGGTACGCTGGCTTCCCCTACAATCGGCTGAAATTTATACCAATTGCCTTTGATATCGGTGTTTAATATCCTTACATGATTTTTAGTCGATATCTTTAAAATATTCGAGCTTCTCCTAAACGCAATTCTTAGCGCAGTCTTTTGTGACTTCACTCAAATTAGTATTGTGAATACCATTTTGATTTCTTGTTTGGCATGGGCATATACCTAGTATTTTTAAAATTCCTCTTGTCTATTACGATAATTTAAAATTACTATTCTATTAATGTATATACTCAATTACTAATTTAAAGACCGTTCTCTTTCAGTCGAATGCGGCGGAACATTAAATGCTGGCGGCACTTCAATTGACAATGCGGCAAGTATCGAGACTCCTGACTTTCCACGCACATATTTGCCATTATCTAATTGCGTTTGGGATATTATGGCACCGAACGACACAACATTAACGCTTGAGTTTGTCGTTTTCGATATAGAGGTTTCACAACGTTGTTCCCACGACTATGTTTCGGTTCTCTATTGCCGGAATAGCGTCGGCTGTGAACCATACGATCCTGAATAGTACGTCCAGAGAATGAGTTAATTAAATGATTATTTGTAGTAAAACAACGTATAACCATTGATACAATCTATAACGGCTGTGTTTTAGTTCATCTTTCATCAATTATTTGCATCAATCATTCTAGACCCTTGAAAACCGAAGTGTATAAAAACACTATTTATGCAAAAGTTTGAACAATGTTCACACATTTTCAATTTCGCTAAAAATTGAAAAAAGTTTTCAAATCTGAATCTGATTTTGAGCAAAAAAGTTGAATGTCAGAACGCAGCTTCAGGAAACACATTTATAAACTCGGTTGTAATTTATAACATTGTAGAACTCGCGAGTGTTATAGCAAAAGATGTCATTATATGCGTTTTTACTTTTATACGAAGATTTATGCCTCAAAATATATAAGAAAAGTTTCAAGCATACCGTTTTTCAGATAATATGGCAAATACGGAGATTTCGTTTAATGCAAAGAACAAATTTGAAAATTGCCAAAATGTTTACACACAAATCGGAGCAAACAACAATGCTGTTGTACTGCCAAATTGATTTTATAATTATTAAACAGCACAACTTGAACTGTAATTGAACACAAATTTGCACTATAAGTCCGAGCTAAGGCTATGATTATGGGAACTTTAGTATATAAAATCAGGTTTAAATTATTCTTAGTACAATTTATAACCATATAGACACGACAGTGATTGTGGCCCATGTCAACTTAAGGGCCGGACGTTATAACGTTATAAAAAAGAACAGCTTAGAGCGGGGGATTCGGGGACGGCAACCCCCTGACTTAGGCTTATTACATGGCTTATATGACCACGTGACCGAGTAGTTAGAGCGCCTGCTTCATAATCGTGAAGTCAGGAGTTCGAATCCAGTGGTCGCGCTAATCTCCTTGGGCATTGGAATCAGCCACAATTGCTTCGCAGTACCTATGCGTTAAACAGGTACTAGACTTTGGTCTTGGCGGATAAAATGATGGGTGGTGTAAAGGGCAATCATCATGGCCAGCCTACACTCAATGCTTCGGCATAATAACCCGGATTGTCACCTACTGCCAATTGACTGTTTATCCGACTTATCCGACATGGCTCATATAGGGACCTTAGTTTAGGCTAAGACTAAGTCTTAGGCTTAGTATATCGAGCACGGCATGGCATTTCACTTCCGCCCCTAAAGGTTACATTGGCCGTGATTGTTATTAGTTGCAGAACTGTAATTCAGCACAAAGTCACACCATTAATACTAATATAGTTACAGTTTTTTATAATATATATGCACACTTTCTGAGCAAAATCTATAATTACTGACAGCATACTGCAGAGATAGTGTGCAAAGAAAGCTTAAAGCTATTTTTGTAATTTATACATTTAATTTGGACACGCTAATGGCAGTGATTACCTTGAGAGCTTTAATTCTTCTCACTGTCAGATGTTTACACTTAATTAATGACCCATTTGGGTTGACCCGTTTTGAGCTGTGCTGTCTTTTAATCATACATGTTCGATAGTCCTAGGTCTCAGGGGTAGGGATCTCGGGGGTTCGTGGATGTCGGGAGTGGGGAATCAATTGGCGGGGTTCCTTTTTGTTATGTGGTGGGTGAGGTTCCCGCGCCTATGTGTTCGGTGCCTGTTGCGCCGCAAGTGTGCGGTTAGAACACCAGCCGGGGGAGTGCTCCGACACCATAGGCGGTAACCTACTGCCCCTCTAGGAAGATGCATTTCAAATGTGTACTTAACATTTACTATAATATTCTGTAATTCCGATGTTTCAGCGACCGCTACTGCACGAGCTCGTCGATACAAAATCGGTCACTAACAATGGTTCTCTTCAGCGAATCCAACTCATCTCAAGCTGCTATACCATTCGTTCGCATTCAGTTTCATTCCGATAGCGATAACGAAGAAACAAATCGCGGATTTTTGCTCAATTATTATGCGGGTAGAGTTGTGGCTTTAAATTCTATGGAGATAAAATGTTCCAGACACCCGTGCAGGAAACACTTTTACAGGAAAACCCGACAAAAGACGAAAACAAGCAATGGAGTTTCCGAACCACAAAATCTAACCTTCACGTTTTGGAAAAGGCTTAAACTAAACATAGGTGAGTCTAGGTTGGGAGCTGACGTCTCCCTAAGCACCCTCCCCTGTAAACTGTTCTTTTTGAAGTGTATAATGGCTAACTTCAGCAATTCTGTATATCATTTATCGCAAGTTACTGCATCGATGTTCTCACAGTTTCAGCCCGAGACAACGTTTGGGAGGGCCGTGATAATTGGGACGGGCCTGCTAATTTCTACTTGCCGTTATCCCTAGCTTAACGAAGACTTTAACGAACACTACCCATAGCCACGGATTGAAGAGGACCTAGCACCCTAGGTCTCTGCCCACGCCCCTGAGTGTTTAGTGTTATACACGGGAGTGCCACTTTCTGCTGAACCAAAGGCAACCCGTTATCACATTTCAAAAAATCCACAATATTAGTCAAAGTCAGTGTAATTGCTTTATTTTATGATCAAGTGAAGAAATGTTGATCTGATTCAGCTCATATTACTACAGGAGTTGTGATAACGGGTGACGGTGTACTAATTGTTTAATCCCAGATCCACGCACATTGCTGTATATGGAGTTCATAACAAACAACTCCAGTATTTTTGGGCTAAAATTAACTTAAATCGAGTTCATAAGGTATGTAACTTAGACAAAATTGGGTAAGTATCTTCCGATGCATGACACCCCAGACAAGCCTTGTTGGTACTGATATCGGTCTAACAAACTATATCACATGATATTTTTGGCGAAATCGTATGTTAAATTATGAGATAAAATGATGGTCTAAGCTGATTATGTATGATAAGGCTGGAACTGTCACATTAGCTGCATCTTTGAATAGCTATTGGGCTGGCAACCGGTTTTTCACAGAAACCAATAATTACAAAAATAGTTTAAAACTCCATAAATTCATATTGTTTGCACTTACTATATTTACAAATTCCTAACTAAACGTTGCAATAAATAGGACAAAATATGGACAGCTTTTATAGAAAAGAATGATAACCCAAATACTATTTAGTAGTAAACATATTATCTTCTAGTTGTGGTTTTACTCCTATTGGCAATGCCCAATTTTGTTACACCGATGGTCCAAGCGAGTCTCCATTAGCTTTGGTATCGCATCAACATATTATCTTCTAGTTGTGGTTTTACTCCTATTGGCAATGCCCAATTTTGTTACACCGATGGTCCAAGCGAGTCTCCATTAGCTTTGGTATCGCATCAACATATTATCTTCTAGTTGTGGTTTTACTCCTATTGGCAATGCCCAATTTTGTTACACCGATGGTCCAAGCGAGTCTCCATTAGCTTTGGTATCGCATCAACATATTATCTTCTAGTTGTGGTTTTACTCCTATTGGCAATGCCCAATTTTGTTACACCGATGGTCCAAGCGAGTCTCCATTAGCTTTGGTATCGCATCAACATATTATCTTCTAGTTGTGGTTTTACTCCTATTGGCAATGCCCAATTTTGTTACACCGATGGTCCAAGCGAGTCTCCATTAGCTTTGGTATCGCATCAACATATTATCTTCTAGTTGTGGTTTTACTCCTATTGGCAATGCCCAATTTTGTTACACCGATGGTCCAAGCGAGTCTCCATTAGCTTTGGTATCGCATCATACGGCGGCGGTATAGCTGTATGTATTACAGAGTAGATTTAAGAATCGCTTCTTTCAGACTCGGCTCAGTTTTAAAGTTTAGGCTTAAAAGCTTAGGCTCGACACTCTTTAAAGCCGAGCCGAGCCGAGCCTGAGCTGCAAGTGATGGAAAACAATTAGCTTAGCCTCGACACTGCTTTAAGCCTCAAATTTTACGGGCGAGTGGAGCCGAGCCGCGCCTAAAAATTAAGCCTCGTTCGTGCTTCTAATACACATTGCACACCTGTATGGCCATACTAATGTTTGTTTGACTGAGCTTTATATTTAATATATTGTATATATATTTAATATTTTATCGTCATACCCCGGCTATGACATTGTTTTCTTATTTTCGTCAGACTGTACATCCATCTTGCATATGCATATGCATAATGCAAATGATATAAATGCGTACGATCAAGAGTCAATGATGAGCGACTCTGATGAAGAGTGTGACACTCTTCAGCTTTTCATTATTGCCATCCACGGTGTGTCGCTGTCGTTTTCGGCCTGACACCTTACAGGCTTATGACCCCCATGTGGGTCATAAACATGCTACCCCATACATGTTCTTGAACCACCAGGTTTATAGCACTCCCACGTTCTAGGACCACTAAAAATACACTTTTCAAATTTAATGGACCACTATTTCAGATCCGTCCCAGGTTCATTTACCACTACATTTGAAAAAAATTTATAAATATCGGAATATTAGGAATAGGTATATATTTCGCAGTTTGTGAGGGTGGATGTCAAGATAAAGCTCTCATAATTTCATAAACAAAATCTCTGACAAGCTAGATTCAATTTACCGTATGTCACCACATTACATTTATTCGTGAAACAGCGTATATGATTTATATATTAAAGACTCGGGTTGTCGATCTGAGTCGAATAAAACCAGAACCATCGATGTATCGTCAAAATTGACCAATTTTGGGCTTGCAGGGGCTAAAGGAAAAGACCCGTTATGTTTTCCTCCTTTTTGCAGTCTTTATTGCTTAGGTTATAGCGTTAGAAAAAAGGAACAGCAGAGGAGTCGGCAGTCACCCGACATAGATTTTAATTATAGTTTAATGCTCGTATAAACATCTAAGCTTAGGCTAATGCGAAGGTTTAGTACATTGATATCGACACGAATAGTTCCTTGCTTCACGCGCTTAGGTTATTCTGGTCATAAAAGACATTAGGGGTGACGTTTATTGAAACTATAATTTTATCAGGACGGCATGTACATTCCTAAATCCGCGAAAGACCTAAAATACCCAGTATTTTGTCAATCCAGTTTGCTAGACTTGTGGAAATGCGAAAATTATTTCCGAGAAAATTTGCAAAGGGGAAAGCAAACAGCGAAAGTTTCAATTTGCAAACCGAGTAGTTGCATGTGCATATCAAATGTTATCGTTCCAGAATTAGTCAAGCATAAGCTGGTGAACAAATAATTCCAACGGCAAATGTGAGCATTGAGCACTTACTTTATCTCGGCAAGTTTACAGCATCAAGCATATTAAACTGCACGGATTTACTAAGATAGGTTTGAATAAGAGACTGTATTCTGATTTTCTTAACGAGCTTTTTCGAACCGAGCCGAGCCTACTTTTTCAGCAATCGAGCTGAGCCGAGTCTTAAATAAAAATTTGTAAGTGAGCCGAGCCGAGCTTTTCATTTGACTAAACGAGCCGAGAAGAGCTTTAAATCAGAATTTGGTTAACGGGGGAAGCTGAGCATTTTGGTTTGACGAAAACGAGCCCAGCCGAGCCTAAAAACTTAGGCCCCTTCTCACCTCCGTTCATAGTCTGTTATTTAGCTTCTGCTTTTCACCTTTGTTCAAATGAGATGAAGTCCAATTGTACTGTAGTTGGGATTTCGCCGACCGAGGCGCCTCTGTATTTATAATTGTAATGATTCCCAAGTTACAGCCTAAAATAGTCTAATTTACATAAAGTTAAATCCATTTGCTCAATTTACTGTAACAGCTTCTCAATATTTTCAGTATAATATATAATCGTAGATCTAAGAATATTTCGCGTTAAACATCTGAAAAGCGCAAAATTATTATAGGTAGTTGTGTACTACGATTGATACCAAGAGTAGGTCCTATTTTTCTGTAGAGTTTATCAACACTCTTTGGCATAAACACTGCTAGCCTAACACTGTGCCGTACTGAACGTCATACCGTCTCCTAACATTCTGCTAGCCTAACACAATGCCGTACTGAACGTTATGCCGTCTCCTAACATTCTGCTAGCCTAACACAATGCCGTACTGAACGTCATGCCGTCTCCTAACATTATTGAATTCAAGAGATAGATACTGCATCTGTTGGTTGCGGATACAAAGATTTGCTCACATTTAACTCTCTACTTACTTCTCGAATATTAAAAATGTACAATACCAACTGATGCATTTACAATATTATTGTAGGTACCTAGTGTATACATAATGCAAAAACTCATCTAGGCATCATATTTTACAATGCTTTAACTGTGTAAAAGGTGGTTCGTAAAAGCGTTTGCCCACTTATCTTGTCAAATTCACCATGAAGAACATAATGATCAAAATCAGAGGTCTCAGGGGGTTAACCGGGTACTTCGGCGGAGGGCTTCGGAGGGAGTCCTAACTGTTCGGCCCTTGCTATGCCTCAAGGAAGGTCGTGTGGCCTTTCAGGTTCAGGGAAGGTGGCATAGCCGGACCCTCGGGTAGGGGCTCTGGACATTATGAGGAAACCCCCTATAACCCTATGAGCATGTATGATGAAGAACTTCGAACGGGCCTGCGTACCGACAATCACATGCTACGCGAACTTGAATATCTGCAATTTAAACTGCGAACCTGTTTTGGGTATCACGTGCCTTGGTGAAAATGGTGTCCCACAAAACTATGTGATCTCACTGTTGCAAATAGGTTTGTACCTAACGGATTTTCTCAAGAGCTTCTGAAAGCGGCTATAAAGAAGCTTGCTGCAATCATATTTAAAGTTTGTATTTTACTATTTTAGGTCCTGGACCATGTGTCGGCTTTATTTGCTATAACGGAGGAACCTGCATTGAGCATAGCCGCAATCCAGAAGCTTCATGCCTTTGCCCGCCTGGCTACTCTGGCCCCAAATGTGAATATGGTAAGATTTCAATGTATAATGTTGCCCACTTTGTTTTTACTGCACCTTTAAATAAATATTCTGCACATCTTCTTTACTTCACATATAAAATATGTACCGGTGTACATAGATTGTTCGATTTCTATCGTCGGTTTCGCGCTTCTGCAAATTATAATTATATAATCGCACAGAGGTGGATACCCAAGATAAGATACATCATCCGGTATTTCGATGGTCATCGATCATTCAGTATCACGGCTTGGGTACAGCATATATTCAATATACAATATCAATCAATATCCTTTTAGTCCTCAGGTAAAGCTGCTCCACAACGACATAAATATGTGGTGGCAACATTGTTCAGCTTTCCGTTTAATCTGTAGAGCAGAAGTGAACATCTGTTCTACTCACATGATCGGAATTTTATCTATAATGTCAATGTTGTAGAATTGACAAGCCCAAAGAATTCCGAAGGTAGTCTTTTTTCAAAAACGTGTAGGCTTCTGTCGAAGATGCCTGACTATCATTTATTCTTAATGCATCGACATATTTCTTTATGTTCTCATAAATAGTTATACAAACAGTGTGCGTCGTCCAGTTGAAAGGATGTTGCTTTTTACGACAACAGAATAAAAATTTGGCTGTAATTATTATGTTAGAAATAACAAATCTACAGCTTGGTTTAAATAATTACCAATGGCAAGAGTTCTTAGGGGTAAAGGGTATAATGTGGTCCATTGCCTGCATTCCAATGTAAAGCAACGTTAAATGCCGTGGGTGTTTTCGGCGTGATTCCTCATTTCGGTGGGAGGAGATGGCTGTGAATATATTGACTGAAAGATTTAGGTATGGGTAAGTTGAACTCCATATTTGGAGAAGAGCTTGGTTGGACAAGTGTCGTCGGCTCTAACTACTCTCAAATCAAGAATGACTCAGTATCCGCCTACTTCTCCGAAAGCTGAGTGCTTGACCCGCCCCAGAAGTCAGGTATCAATCATAAATGCTCATAGGGGGACTGGAGGATTATCCTCCTAAGGCTCGGACACCCATCGGGACTTCTCCCATCGCCCTGGGAGGCAGCCTGATTCCCTTCCGGGTCCCAATCCCTGCCACCTTAAGGCACGTGGAAAGTTGTCAAAAATAAGTAAACATCGGGCTAAATGAGCAAAATTTGGGCGAAATTGCGAAAATTGCGGAAAAAGTGGCAAAAATTGATAACATGAGTGCCAAAAAAATTTTAATAATTTGAAGTTATAAAAAATTGAAAATTTTCCCCATGACGACCTCCCCCTTCCCGTCACACCTGATATCTCCCTAGGCGACGATCTCCCTACCCCAGTCGCACCCGCGAAACATCAGAACTCGCCCATATATGGCATCAATGTATTAATCCTTTCATGCCAAAATTACTTTGTTTATGGTGCAATGTTGACCAACTGAAGCCAGCAACTGTCAGGGATCGAATCCCGGTACGTGGGGTAAAGGTTGTGTACGCAAACCACTGAGCAATCTTGGAGCCGCTGCTCGGTTCCCTAAGGAACCTCACAACGCCAGCGAACAATAGCGCACGTGCAAACTTAACTGAATACGACAAACTCAGTAAACACAACGACTCACAATGTGTGTTAAGTCAATTTGGACCTAGTGAGCACAAAATAGCTAAAACCCTCATAAATGAGGAATCAGGGTAAAAACGCCTGTTAGACCTAACGGGGTTTACAATAATATTTATGAAAGTGAGGTATTCTATTATTATACATTTTGTTAATAGTAATTGTACCTTATCGTCATGAGACTCTATACTAGTGTTAGGCAACGGAAGCTTGAGTGTCATGTAGTATGAATTGCTACAAAATTACTTAGTGTATGACTACCTATATATATGTTACATTCAATTGTTTCTGTAAGTTATTGTGTATATAAACCATGTTACGCAACGTTAACCAATTATGATTTGGTAGTTGTAGACCAAATTAAACTTTCTTGATTGAAAATATACGGAGGAAAATTCAACGTTACAATGACGCTCTATAAAACAACCGCGTATGATAAGCTTTGAATTGAATATTAATGCGTTGTGTGTTGTTTATTTCAGAAATTTGGTGCAACCCAAATCCTTGTAGAAACCACGGGGAATGTCAAAGGAACGATACTCATCACTGGTGCGAATGTTTGCCACAATTCACTGGAAATGAATGCGAAATTGGTAAGGACTCCGCTTAAATATTACAACGGTAAAAAAGCCACCTTTGTGCCGTCTTCGATACACTAAAAGATTAATTAAATAACAAATCCAGCCAAGGTGTAGCTGTAATAGGACTAGTTCTAGCTCGTTGTTCTCGGAGGAAGCCCCATTTTTTATTATGGTGCCCCCACGCTTTCCCCTACTGCCCGGTGAACCTAAAGTTAACCTAAAACAACCGGTTAGCTTAGCAGGTCGGAGGCGGGTTTACCAGGTTGTTCGCCCTCGCCCCTATTTTGGGCCACACTCGAGCGGTATGAGAGGTGCCCCGAGGGACTGTCAACCTTTAAGGCTGCTCACAGGTAGTATGGCTAACCCGAATTTTCCTCATTTCTGACGCAGTACTTCGAACCCCTGATGCCCTGTAGTATTTCCTTAAGCCCTGGGGAGCTTGATATTTACTATTGTTTCCTCTGCTACATGGCGGTGTTGAAAACTTGAATTCTGGTGTGTAAAATGCTATAATCTTCACCGCTGTGTTCATAGGTGCTCGTTTCAAATGAACAATGGCGGGGATCATATTTCAGTCAACACCGTGGTTAGTCGTATGTATCTGGTGTAATCAAACACCCGTCATGTTGATGTTTTATGTTTTAGCCTGGAGCTGCATTTGGCTTGACCGGTAACGTTTATGACAGAGGAGTCGAACACTAGTGTAAACAATATAATCTGACCCTGAACCAATTCTGAAATTCGAGAATGACCAATTAAGGGTAGGGATGAAAAACGTCCCACGCTTATACCCTGAAGGATCCGAATGGCTTCCTTGTCATGGAAGGGTTTCCTTTGTTCAAATCACGTACGTTTTTGGACAGGCCACCTAGAGTGGCCCGTTGTTCTCCAAGAAAGCGCTCCGATGCTACTCTAGAACCCCAGTCTCATCGGAGGGAGTCTAACCATTACCGAGTCCCGTTTTCCCTAGTGGTCCGTGCTGCCCTCCCCAAAATTTGAACCATAGATTTTTTCAATCGTTCGACTCCTTTTATTTAAAGAATCTGGATGCAGTGATTTATCGTATTGGTTTTCTTTGAGTATTTAAAATATTTAAAGAAAAATTTCATATTTAAATTTTCTTACCAAAACTGTGGTAGCTTCACGGGTTGCATGAGAGCCGTTTTCAAGGCCCGATGTTGTATTATATAATTTTGTCCTCCATCATATTTTGTGTCCCATAAGGTATATTTCGTCCCTATCATATTTTGTGTCCCATAAGGTATATTTTGTCCCCATCATATTTTATATCCCATAAGGTATATTTTGTAGCCCATCATAGTTTGTGCCCCATAAGGTATGTTTTGTCCCCATCATATTTTGTACCCCATAAGTTATATTTTTGTCCCCATCATATTTTGTGCCCCATAAGGTATGTTTTGTCCCCATCATATTTTGTGCCCCATAAGGTATATTTTGTCCCCATCATATTTTGTGCCCCATAAGGTATATTTTGTCCCCATCATATTTTGTGCCCCATCATAGTTTATCCCCACATTAAATCTGTTATATTTGAATATAAATAGAATATAAATTTTTTATATTTGGTTCTCAATAAGAAATATTTTTCTCCATTATGTTTCACCTCCCAAGCGTTCAGCGTATGTTGTGCTAAAATGTAATGTAATTATTCGGTAGCAATATTAATGCATATATATTCTGGTACATCATTCGCTTGCCAAGAAACTCCTCCAAATGGAATGATCCGTTGACCTTCAAAACCATTGTAATGCGAGAACGCATCAAGTCCTGATGATGAATTTTCTATCTAGGGTAACCCCTATTCGCCAGTTTTACCGTATAAGCAATAGCAAACAAGCCACAATCACATCCACGTTTTTTGTGGATTGACGGGCATAATAGCAAACTACTATCTTGCCTGTATGCCAAGTTGCTATAAATGGTCGACAAACTCTCTTTGAATTGCTCTGAAAGGACAAGTACCATAGGGTCATAAATCTTAACAACCCACTCACCAGTAGAAGATGTCTCCCAGTGATGTATTTGAATGTACTGTTGTCCGACTTCCACTTTTACTTCAAGTTTTATTTGTGACAATAGTGTGTCCTTGAGTTCATGTATTTTGGGAAATTGAATCTTGGCCAGACGTTGTGTGGCACTAATATGATTGTCATACAACCAATCATTTGAGAGTATAACGTTTTCATAGATTGATGACAGTTTGATGTGGGACAAAATATAATACGACACCGGCCCTCTAACATTTTCAAAATTTACCGAGTATATCGTTGTGAGATTCTTAGTTTCAATAACGATTTGCTAACTTAGGCGGTCCCTAAACTCTATATCACTTCATATAATCAATGGCAGTATTTTGATTTGCGCCAAAGATTTGTTGGATATATAGGCCTTACCTTACTGGTTATCACTTCAGGTGAGAAAAGAAACACAGGAGCTAATTTCCTAGCCAGAGAACACTGCGTTCAAAACAATATTTAATATATTGAAAGGCATAGTAGAGACCCCGCACGCAAACCCCTGCTCCCGTGTACAAATACTACACACACAAAAATTGTGCTCATTGAATATAACGAGAATCAAAACTGAATTAAACCTTAGAAAATTTATTTTAATTTTAGAATGAAATCTTTCCACTTACCATTATATATTACCAACACGCGTATAATTGTCACTTGGTCTCAAGTTTAAGAAGCTGAGCCGTCTTCCGTTGGCTAGAAGGTAGAACGAGGTTGAGATCGGGTACCTGGGCCTCTTTCAGTCACGCGTTCCTGCCACATACGTGGCTATGTTGATCGTCCACGGCATTCAGCATTATTCACGTACAAACAGATAAAGGAAACAATTTTGTTTAGGTCCAAAAGAGACAAGAATAACCAAGGTAACTCCGATAAGACCCTCAACGTGTGTCGACAGAATCCGTAGCTGGGAATACATGGAACGGGCGCCCAAATGGTCTACGTGCCACACGCTCGGAACACACAATCCACTTCTTTTTAAATAGTATGCCTTATCGGTGTCATGTGAATAGGATTTCATTTCCAGTCTAAGAACAATGCATTTTTGCCGTACCTACCCACCCACTAAAATAATTTGTATCTGGCTGTTGTTTGTCGTAGTTGACTGCGGTGGCAAGCTCACAAACAGTTCTGGAACAATGCGATCGCCGCTGTATCAATTCGACGAATTTGTGCCTAATACAACGTGCGTTTGGAGCATTGAATCAGCCGACGGCAGTGTCATTCATTTGAATTTGTCGGGAAAATCGAGTGCGGGACGCTCATGTGCGGCGAAAGACATAACGTTGTCATATTTTGATGTTGACCGAAATAGAACTGTGGATGAGAGGTGAGGATGTGAAAAGTGGGCAGAAAATTTAGAAATGAATATTTTCTGAACCAGCTCTTGGAACGGAGGCAAAAAAACTACCGCTGTATCTTAAAATTGATTAGTTTCGACGTGGGGTGATTAAGGTAAAGACCCAAGTTTAAGGCCACATGAAAACTGGCGCTAGATCTTTTGTTCTTTTCTGACGTTGTATCAACAGTTTAAAAGATTTAATATTTTCGTCAATAAGTTATTTTCGCCACAAAAGTATTTGTATCACATATATTTTTGAGTGAACATGCTAAAATTATTGATAATAAATCCTCGACTCCTGGTGAATTTTCCTTATTTCCAAGGATCGTTAGGCTTTTAGTCAGCTGAATTTTCGAGATTATACCATTTTGTATTAACCCACCAGCTTTGTTAAAGGATAACCCATAAAACAATAGTACATTGTCATAGGCGAAGGGGTTGGAGGCGTCGGTACCACTTGGTGCGAAGCCTCGATCACTCTCTGGATCGACCCCTGAGACACAACCAATCCCCCACCACCCCAGCGCCGGCCGAGCGATGAAGGCGCGCGAAAAAAAACGGTTAAAAATAGGCAAAAATTGGGGAACAATTACCAAAAATTAAGAAAAATTATGAGGCTGAAACAACTTCGAAAATATATATCAGCCTGGGGTAGCACCCACAACACCCCATCAACACTGACTGGCTGATCCCTCGTTGGGAGGCAGAAGCCATCCCCCCAAACTCCCGACTATATAATAGTGACTTCGGACCTCTTGCATGTATGCGTAATAGTATTTTGCAGCACTATGTGCTTTTTGCTACACTTGGCTTTGTTCCAACTAATTGTGTGACGCTGAATTTTCAGACGATTCTTCACCCATTTCTGAATTTTTTTCTTGTGAATATTTGGCATGGCAGCTTTTATTACACAGCTAGGTGTTAGGACCTCCTACTTAGCGTTTCAACTTTTGTTTTTTTTAGTTTATTTGGTTTTAGGTTATATAAATTGAAGTCCAATTTTAACGATATTTGTGAATTTCTGATTTTTATCTGTACCTAACTTTGCCTATCCATATTTGAGCAGCTAGATGAAAGAAGAACGCATACATACATGTATCGGTTTGACTATTTCAGGGGTATAGCCAAGAGGTGCACTGGAGGGTCGTGTCTGGGCCCACCCTTCTCTCGCACAACCATGTAGCCTTTCCAGGGCCCAAGTAACCTTGAGGGGCGGTACGTTATAACGTTAGAAAAAAGAACAGCTTAGAGCAGGGTGTTCGGAGGGCGGCAGCCCCCAGCCCGACTACTAATGAAAGCCTTAGTGTATGTCTCATATAAGGACCTTAGATTAGGCTAAGGCTTAGTATATCGAGAACGGCATGGCATGCATTATATTTCCGCCCCTCAGGGTTACTTGGACCCTTTCCAGAATGACGGAAATGCGAGGTACACCTTTTATGTATGCCTTGTGGAGTTACGCTGTACCCCACCTGCAAATCCTGTGCCCCCATGCGGGACGTTGTGGCTACGCCCTTGGATTAATTCACTGATTTCATCACTCGCTGTCTGTAAATTAAAAAAGAACATATCTCCTATCTAGAAATCTCAAGTCACCAAGAATAATAAATATTTTCAACAGTTGAGAAAACACAATCAGACTTTTAATGTAATTTTTATTGTATTTTGTAGTTTTTGCGGGAATGTTCAAAAAGGATACTTTTCGCTTAAAATGGCAACGTCACGCAACAAAGCGCGCATATCGTACACGGTCTCCGACGAAATGCTGACTTTTACCGGAGACTATACCACTGGTACTTTTTAATCTTTTTTTGCCTAAAATTTAGGTTGGCTGCCTTGACACCGTAGCAGCCTAAAGTTTTTTGCCTAAAATGTCCGGATGACGTTCGCTGTCTTGACACCGCACCAGTAGGGCGATATAGCAGAGAAGCCACAAACAGTGTATTCTTAAGATAATTTTAACACCACGCGCTTTCTAGTTGACGCAGCTTTCATTTGTATAAAAGGTGACCATTTAAAATACGATTATTTAAGGTTAACCTAAACTTTTGTATCTGTAAAACGCTGACCGTTAGGTTTAAATCTAACCGGATACCTCAGTACATAAGATAATATTGACAGAAGTGTGAATAGACCATATGAGCTTGTGGGTTTTATTCTCTTAGACAAAAAATTCAAAAATTTTTCGTCATTCTGAACAGCTTTTGTTCATATTTTTACCCAAAATTTGAAGCTATAAATTATTTGGTATATATTGTACTTGGGGAATATCAATTAAAGGATCAATTATTATTTACAACTAATACGAAATCCAATGTATTCTGCTTGCTGCAACTACCTGTGGTGTCATAGAACGTATTTAAAGCAGAATTGTCATTGTTACTTCTATTATATAGTTTACTAACTATACATGCAGTTTACATGTTTCGTCCAGTTTTATGACAATACTAAACCATCAAGAGGAAATAAATTTAACTATTCTTCTTTCAAATTTTAGAATTTGTGTCACATTTCAACTGAATAGTAATTTATGTTAACATTTAGAAACGGTGAACGAATGTATAAGCGATCCATGTCTGAACAACGGAACTTGCAGTATAATACCGTATTCTTTCAAATGTAACTGCGCTGTATTGTGTTACGGTCCGGTGTGCGAAAAATGTAAGTATGACTTCTTAAATTTAATAGTATCTTTATTTTGATACAGTAATTTGTACGCACATTTAACCCTTTAATACAATGCCGACTAGTTTTGTGAAGTTTTGTACGAAATATTATTTGGCGCTTGCTGAAGGTTTGTCCGGTTCCGTTTTTTTTCAAGAAGTTTTAAGGATCTGAAAATCTTTGAAGCAATCCATTTGGAAAGTATTGTACTGCAAACACTTTTATGGCTTAGATCCGTCTCGCGTTGCAAGTTTATGGCCACACTAATGCTGGTGCTGTACAAATGTTAATAGATAACTGTTCTAAAAGGATTATCAACACCGTCTCATTTCCAAAGTAATTGAAATCCAGCTACACAGTCGCAAACAGTGAAACTTTGGTACACTCGGCGATGAAGTTGATTTTAATATGGCAATTCAGTCGGAAATTAATGAAATAATGATGCCAATAATTTGTAAGAGCCATGAGACTAAGTACCATGGCACTAAGTACACGTGTTAAATCACAATCTGACGCTTAGAACAAAATTCAAGGAGACCACAACACGGAATTCAAGGACCTTAAAGATGCCTAATTGAAGGAACTTAAAGATGCCACAGTGTAATTCAAGAAGATTCGAAGAATCTTTCAGAATTCAAACAGAATAAGCGGCGCGAACACCATCTTACATTGTCATTCTTATCACCAGTATTTCAGGCATCCCTGACGTTTGTCAAGTACTCCCATTTGTGTGCAACAGTGGAACATGCGTTCCGACACACCTGGGAAGAAAATACATTTGCGTTTGCCCGCCCGGTTGGACAGGTGAATTTTGTGATCAACGATTAGCTACAGATGATTCGCTATCGACTTCGCTCAACGAACAAGATCTTGCTGCATTTACTTTGTTGGAGAGGTTGGATAAATGGATTTATGGAGGAGACAGTAAGTTGTTTTCCGAATCTTTCTTGTTCTGTTTCTGAAGCGAAATTTCTTGTAGAAATTGTTTAGCACTGTCATAAAATGTAACTTGTATCCGTGTCACTCACTCAGAATCACAACGGTGTCAGTTCTTTTTACAGTACATTAAAAACAATAATAAAAATCAAGTTTCGAGTACAGCGGAAATGAGACATCGTCTCGTTTATAAACAAGACTTTCAGTTCTGCTGAAAACTATATCTTAAAATATCTTTTGGGTACTGACAGATGTTCGAGCCAATCGACTCCTTTATATGAAAACGAAATAGTGCCCAATGTTTGGAATTTAAGAAGGTTAGAAAATGGCGGAGTATATACAATAATGTCTTTCATTGTAGGAACAATTGTTTCATCCTAAAGGTGAAAACATGTGTAAGTGCATTTAATATGTTCAGCATAATATGGATCGTCAAAATCTAGCGACTTAAAACAATTCAATTTCACACACCCTTTGATATATTGCTGGCGGGATAAGTTTTTCAAATGAGTTTTACAACCAAGATCTTTCATGGTACCAAAATACGTAATCTTCCGCCCTCATATAATCCCAAGTTCGAGATCTTTTGAACCCATCGAGTTTCTTGGCCGTCGCCACGAATTCATATTATGTGTCCGAAGTAAGCCGTACGCAATACCACATGAAAAGTAGTAATATTTTCATGTTAATAAATAGCACATTTGCAGTATTAATAAAATTCACACACACGCATTCGTTACCACGAATACATATTACGTGTCCGAAGTAAGCCGCACGCAATACCACATGAAAAGTAGTAATATTTTCATGTTAATAAATAGCACATTTGCAGTATTAATAAAATTCACACACACGCATTCGTTACCACGAATTCATATTACGTGTCCGAAGTAAGCCGTCCGCAATACCACATGAACAGTAGTAATATTTTCATGTTAATAAATAGCACATTTGCAGTATTAATAAAATTCACACACACGCATTCGTTACCACGAATTCATATTACGTGTCCGAAGTAAGCCGTCCGCAATACCACATGAACAGTAGTAATATTTTCATGTTAATAAATAGCACATTTGCAGTATTAATAAAATTCACACACACGCATTCGTTACCACGAATTCATGTTACGTGTCCGAAGTAAGCGGCACGCAATACCACATGAAAAGTAGTAATATTTTCATGTTAATAAATAGCACATTTGCAGCATTAATAAAATTCACACACACATTCGTTACCACGAATCCATATTACGTGTCCGAAGTAAGCCGCACGCAATATCACATGAAAAGTAGTAATATTTTCATGTTAATAAATAGCACATTTGCAGTATTAACAAAATTCACACACACGCATTCGTTACCACGAATTCATATTACGTGTCCGAAGTAAGCCGCACGCAATACCACATGAAAAGTAGTAATATTTTCATGTTAATAAATAGCACATTTGCAGTATTAACAAAATTCACACACACGCATTCGTTACCACGAATCCATATTACGTGTCCGAAGTAAGCCGCACGCAATACCACATGAAAAGTAGTAATATTTTCATGTTAATAAATAGCACATTTGCAGTATTAATAAAATTCACACACACGCATTCGTTACCACGAATTCATATTACGTGTCCGAAGTAAGCCGTCCGCAATACCACATGAAAAGTAGTAATATTTTCATGTTAATAAATAGCACATTTGCAGTATTAATAAAATTCACACACACGCATTCGTTACCACTTATTCATATTACGTGTCCGAAGTAAGCCGCACGCAATACCACATGAAAAGTAGTAATATTTTCATGTTAATAAATAGCACATTTGCAGTATTAATAAAATTCACACACACGAATTCGTTCACGATACTAATCCATATTTAATGTCTCCGAAGTAAGCCGCACGCAATACCACTCATGAAAAGTAGTAATATTTTCATGTTAATAAATAGCACATTTGCAGTATTAATAAAATTCACACACACGCATTCGTTACCACGAATTCATGTTACGTCTCCGAAGTAAGCCGCACGCAATACCACATGAAAAGTAGTAATATTTTCATGTTAATAAATAGCACATTTTCAGTATTAATAAAATTCACACACACGCATTCGTTACCACGAATCCATATTACGTGTCCGAAGTAAGCCGCACGCAATACCACATGAAAAGTAGTAATATTTTCATGTTAATAAATAGCACATTTGCAGTATTAATAAAATTCACACACACGCATTCGTTACCACGAATCCATATTACGTGTCCGAAGTAAGCCGCACGCAATACCACATGAAAAGTAGTAACATTTTCATGTTAATAAATAGCACATTTGCAGTATTAACAAAATTAACACACACGCATTCGTTACCGCGAATCCATATTACGTGTCCGAAGTAAGCCGCACGCAATACCACATGAAAAGTAGTAATATTTTCATGTTAATAAATAGCACATTTGCAGTATTAATAAAATTCACACACACGCATTCGTTACCACGACTTCATATTACGTGTCCGAAGTAAGCCGTCCGCAATACCACATGAAAAGTAGTAATATTTTCATGTTAATAAATAGCACATTTGCAGTATTAATAAAATTCACACACACGCATTCGATACCACTTATTCATATTACGTGTCCGAAGTAAGCCGCACGCAATACCACATGAAAAGTAGTAATATTTTCATGTTAATAAATAGCACATTTGCAGTATTAATAAAATTCACACACACGCATTCGTTACCACGAATCCATATTACGTGTCCGAAGTAAGCCGCACGCAATACCACATGAAAAGTAGTAATATTTTCATGTTAATAAATAGCACATTTGCAGTATTAATAAAATTCACACACACGCATTCGTTACCACGAATTCATGTTACGTCTCCGAAGTAAGCCGCACGCAATACCACATGAAAAGTAGTAATATTTTCATGTTAATAAATAGCACATTTGCAGTATTAATAAAATTCACACACACGCATTCGTTACCACGAATCCATATTACGTGTCCGAAGTAAGCCGCACGCAATACCACATGAAAAGTAGTAATATTTTCATGTTAATAAATAGCACATTTTCAGTATTAATAAAATTCACACACACGCATTCGTTATTACGAATTCATATTACGTGTCCGAAGTAAGCCGCACGCAATACCACATGAAAAGTAGTAATATTTTCATGTTAATAAATAGCACATTTGCAGTATTAATAAAATTCACACACACGCATTCGTTACCACGAATTCATATTACGTGTCCGAAGTAAGCCGCACGCAATACCACATGAAAAGTAGTAATATTTTCATGTTAAAAAGTAGCAGATTAGCAGTATTAATAAAATTGACACACACGCATTCGTTACCACGAATCCATATTACGTGTCCGAAGTAAGCCGCACGCAATACCACATGAAAAGTAGTAATATTTTCATGTTAATAAATAGCACATTTGCAGTATTAATAAAATTCACACACACGCATTCGTTACCACGAATTCATATTACGTGTCCGAAGTAAGCCGCACGCAATACCACATGAAAAGTAGTAATATTTTCATGTTAATAAATAGCAAATTTGCAGTATTAATAAAATTCACACACACGCATTCGTTACCACGAATTCATATTACGTGTCCGAAGTAAGCCGCACGCAATACCACATGAAAAGTAATAATATTTTCATGTTAATAAATAGCACATTTGCAGTAATAATAAAATTCACACACACGCATTCGTTACCACGAATTCATATTACGTGTCCGAAGTAAGCCGCACGCAATACCACATGAAAAGTAGTAATATTTTCATGTTAATAAATAGCAGATTTGCAGTATTTATAAAATTCACACACACACATTCGTTACCACGAATCCATATTACGTGTCCGAAGTAAGCCGCACGCAATACCACATGAAAAGTAGTAATATTTTCATGTTAATAAATAGCACATTTGCAGTATTTATAAAATTCACACACACGCATTCGTTACCACGAATTCATGTTACGTGTCCGAAGTAAGCCGCACGCAATACCACATGAAAAGAAGTAATATTGTCATGTTAATAAATAGCACATTTGCAGTATTAATAAAATTCACACACACACATTCGTTACCACGAATTCATATTACGTGTCCGAAGTAAGCCGCACGCAATACCACATGAAAAGTAGTAATATTTTCATGTTAATAAATAGCACATTTGCAGTATTAATAAAATTCACACACACGCATTCGTTACCACGAATTCATATTACGTGTCCGAAGTACGCCGCGCGCAATACCACATGAAAAGTAGTAATATTTTCATGTTAATAAATAGCACATTTGCAGTATTAATAAAATTCACACACACGCATTCGTTACCACGAATTCATATTACGTGTCCGAAGTAAGCCGCACGCAATACCACATGAAAAGTAGTAATATTTTCATGTTAATAAATAGCACATTTGCAGTATTAATAAAATTCACACACACGCATTCGTTATCACGAATTCATATTACGTGTCCGAAGTAAGCCGCACGCAATACCACATGAAGAGTAATAATATTTTCATTTCAATAAATAGTACATTTGCGCCAATTTTTTATCCTAATTTTGCTTCATAGTTGCTGCAAATTTTAAGTGCACTACATACTTGAGAAGTCACCCGGCAGTACACTCCTACGTGCACCTACGACTAAGTTAAGTTTATTTACACCATGGTTTCTTGTCTTTTCAGACAATGCAGCAGAAAATATTTGCGACAAAGCTTCGGGGTTATGTGGCGCTGGAACTTGTGTGTCATACGATGAAGGAAGAAAGTATAATTGCCACTGTCCGCCAAACAGGCGCGGTGAATTTTGTGAAGAAAGTATATACTACTTCTAGCCGGTTTTTGGCTTCTTGGTTTCATTGTAGTAAAAGTTAGTCTTTACAGCATGAAACAAATTATGTAAATACAGTTGATGGTGAATTTTGTGAAGAATGTATACACTACTTCTAGCCGGTTTTTGGCTTCTTGGGATCATTGTAGTAAAAGTTAGTCTTTACAGCATGAAACAAATCATGTAAATACAGTTGATGGTGAATTTTGTGAAGAATGTATATACTACTTATAGCCGGTTTTGGCTTCTTGGTTTCATTGTAGTAAAAGTTAGTCTTTACAGCATGAAACAAATTATGTAAATACAGTTGATGGTGAATTTTGTGAAGAATGTATACACTACTTCTAGCCGGTTTTTGGCTTCTTGGTTTCATTGTAGTAAAAGTTAGTCTTTACAGCATAAAACAAACCATGTAAATACAGTTGATGGTGAATTTTGTGAAGAAAGTATATACTACTTCTAGCCAGTTTTTGGCTTCTTGGTTTCATTGTAGTAAAAGTTAGTCTTTACAGCATGAAACAAATCATGTAAATACAGTTGATGGTGAATTTTGTGAAGAATGTATATACTACTTCTAGCCGGTTTTTGGCTTCTTGGTTTCATTGTAGTAAAGGTTAGTCTTTACAGCATGAAACAAATCATGTAAATACAGCTGATGGTGAATTTTGTGAAGAATGTATATACTACTTCTAGCAGTTTTTTGGGTTCTTGGTTTAATTGTAGTAAAAGTTAGTCCTTACAGCATGAAACAAATCATGTAAATACAGTTGATGGTGAATTTTGTTTGGCTAGGAAGAATGTATATACTCAGCTTCTAGCCGGTTTTTGGGTTCTTGGTTTCATTGTAGTAAATGTTAGTCTTTACAGCATGAAACAAATCATGTAAATACAGCTGATGGTGAATTTTGTGAAGAATGTATATATATACTACTTCTAGCCGGTTTTTGGATTTCTTTGTTTAATTGTAGGTAAAAGTTAGTCTTTGCAGCATGAAACAAATCATGTAAATACAGTTGATGGTGAATTTTGTGAAGAATGTATATACTACTTCTAGCCGGTTTTTGGGTTCTTGGTTTAACTGTAGTAAAAGTTAGTCTTTACAGCATGAAACAAATCATGAAAATACAGTTGATGGTGAATTTTGTGAAAAATGTATATACTACTTCTAGCCGTTTTTTGGATTCTTGGTTTAATTGTAGTAAAAGTTAGTCTTTACAGCATGAAACAAATCATGTAAATACAGTTGATGGTGAATTTTGTGAAGAATGTATACACTACTTCTAGCCGGTTTTTGGCTTCTTGGTTTCATTGTAGTAAAAGTTAGTCTTTACAGCATGAAACAAATCATGTAAATACAGTTGATGGTGAATTTTGTGAAGAATGTATATATTACTTCTAGCCGGTTTTGGCTTCTTGGTTTCATTGTAGTAAAAGTTAGTCTTTACAGCATGAAACAAACCATGAAAATACAGTTGATGGTGAATTTTGTGAACAAAGTATATACTACTTCAAGCCGGTTTTTGGGTTCTTGGTTTAATTGTAGTAAAAGTTAGTCTTTACAGCATGAAACAAATCATGTAAATACAGTTGATGGTGAATTTTGTGAAGAATGTATACACTACTTCTAGCCGGTTTTTGGCTTCTTGGTTTCATTGTAGTAAAAGTTAGTCTTTACAGCATAAAACAAACCATGTAAATACAGTTGATGATGAATTTTGTGAAGAAAGTATATACTACTTCTAGCCAGTTTTTGGCTTCTTGGTTTCATTGTAGTAAAAGTTAGTCTTTACAGCATAAAACAAACCATGTAAATACAGTTGATGGTGAATTTTGTGAAGAAAGTATATACTACTTCTAGCCAGTTTTTGGCTTCTTGGTTTCATCGTAGTAAAAGTTAGTCTTTACAGCATGAAACAAATTATGTAAATACAGTTGATGGTGAATTTTGTGAAGAATGTATACACTACTTCTAGCCGGTTTTTGGCTTCTTGGTTTCATTGTAGTAAAAGTTAGTCTTTACAGCATAAAACAAACCATGTAAATACAGTTGATGGTGAATTTTGTGAAGAAAGTATATACTACTTCTAGCAAGTTTTTGGCTTCTTGGTTTGATTGTAGAGAAAAGTTAGTCTTTACAGCATAAAACAAACCATGTAAATACAGTTGATGGTGAATTTTGTGAAGAAAGTATATACTACTTCTAGCCAGTTTTTGGCTTCTTGGTTTCATCGTAGTAAAAGTTAGTCTTTACAGCATGAAACAAATCATGTAAATACAGTTGATGGTGAATTTTGTGAAGAATGTATACACTACTTCTAGCCGGTTTTTGGCTTCTTGGTTTCATTGTAGTAAAAGTTAGTCTTTACAGCATAAAACAAATCATGTAAATACAGCTGATGGTGAATTTTGTGAAGAATGTATATACTACTTCTAGCAGTTTTTTGGGTTCTTGGTTTAATTGTAGTAAAAGTTAGTCCTTACAGCATGAAACAAATCATGTAAATACAGTTGATGGTGAATTTTGTGAAGAATGTATATACTACTTCTAGCCGGTTTTTGGGTTCTTGGTTTAATTGTAGTAAAAGTTAGTCTTTACAGCATGAAACAAATCATGTAAATACAGTTGATGGTGAATTTTGTGAAGAATGTATATATATACTACTTCTAGCCGGTTTTTGGATTCTTGGTTTAATTGTAGTAAAAGTTAGTCTTTGCAGCATGAAACAAATCATGTAAATACAGTTGATGGTGAATTTTGTGAAGAATGTATATACTACTTCTAGCCGGTTTTTGGGTTCTTGGTTTAACTGTAGTAAAAGTTAGTCTTTACAGCATGAAACAAATCATGAAAATACAGTTGATGGTGAATTTTGTGAAAAATGTATATACTACTTCTAGCCGTTTTTTGGATTCTTGGTTTAATTGTAGTAAAAGTTAGTCTTTACAGCATGAAACAAATCATGTAAATACAGTTGATGGTGAATTTTGTGAAGAATGTATACACTACTTCTAGCCGGTTTTTGGCTTCTTGGTTTCATTGTAGTAAAAGTTAGTCTTTACAGCATGAAACAAATCATGTAAATACAGTTGATGGTGAATTTTGTGAAGAATGTATATATTACTTCTAGCCGGTTTTGGCTTCTTGGTTTCATTGTAGTAAAAGTTAGTCTTTACAGCATGAAACAAACCATGAAAATACAGTTGATGGTGAATTTTGTGAACAAAGTATATACTACTTCAAGCCGGTTTTTGGGTTCTTGGTTTAATTGTAGTAAAAGTTAGTCTTTACAGCATGAAACAAATCATGTAAATACAGTTGATGGTGAATTTTGTGAAGAATGTATACACTACTTCTAGCCGGTTTTTGGCTTCTTGGTTTCATTGTAGTAAAAGTTAGTCTTTACAGCATAAAACAAACCATGTAAATACAGTTGATGGTGAATTTTGTGAAGAAAGTATATACTACTTCTAGCCAGTTTTTGGCTTCTTGGTTTCATTGTAGTAAAAGTTAGTCTTTACAGCATAAAACAAACCATGTAAATACAGTTGATGGTGAATTTTGTGAAGAAAGTATATACTACTTCTAGCCAGTTTTTGGCTTCTTGGTTTCATCGTAGTAAAAGTTAGTCTTTACAGCATGAAACAAATCATGTAAATACAGTTGATGGTGAATTTTGTGAAGAATGTATACACTACTTCTAGCCGGTTTTTGGCTTCTTGGTTTCATTGTAGTAAAAGTTAGTCTTTACAGCATAAAACAAATCATGTAAATACAGCTGATGGTGAATTTTGTGAAGAAAGTATATACGCCTCCAAGTTTGCCAGTTTTTGGCTTCTTGGTTTCATTGTAGAAAAGTTAGTCTTTGCAGCATAAAACAAACCATGTAAATACAGTTGATGGTGAATTTTGTGAAGAAAAGATATATCTACTTCTAGCCAGTTTTTTGGCTTTCTTGGTTTCATCGTAGTAAAAGTTAGTCTTTACAGCATGAATCGATGTAAAATACAGTTTTGATGGTAGAATTTTGTGAAGAAATGTATACACTACTTCTAGCCGGTTTTTGGCTTCTTGGTTTCATTGTAGTAAAAGTTAGTCTTTAAGACAGCATAAAACAAATCATGTAAATACAGCTGATGGTGAATTTTGTGAAGAATGTATATACTACTTCTAGCAGTTTTTTGGGTTCTTGGTTTAATTTGTAGGAAAAGTTAGTCCTTACAGCATGAAACAAATCATGTAAATACAGTTGATGGTGAATTTTGTGAAGAATGTATATACTACTTCTAGCCGGTTTTTGGGTTCTTGGTTTAATTGTAGTAAAAGTTAGTCTTTACAGCATGAAACAAATCATGTAAATACAGTTGATGGTGAATTTTGTGAAGAATGTATATATATACTACTTCTAGCCGGTTTTTGGATTCTTGGTTTAATTGTAGTAAAAG
Organism: Trileptium ribeirensis; assembly: GCA_030248225.1. Lineage (NCBI taxonomy): Eukaryota > Metazoa > Nematoda > Enoplea > Enoplida > Thoracostomopsidae > Trileptium > Trileptium ribeirensis. The sequence goes on along the minus strand of JASANE010024779.1, from coordinate 3,936 downwards.
TTAGTCTTTGCAGCATGAAACAAATCATGTAAATACAGTCTACGGTGAATTTTGTGAAGAATGTATATACTACTTCTAGCCGGTTTTTGGGTTCTTGGTTTAATTGTAGTAAAAGTTAGTCTTTACAGCATGAAACAAATCATGAAAATACAGTTGATGGTGAATTTTGTGAAAAATGTATATACTACTTCTAGCCGTTTTTTGGATTCTTGGTTTAATTGTAGTAAAAGTTAGTCTTTACATCATGAAAACAAATCATGTAAATACAGTCTATGGATGTAATCCCGTGAAGAATGTATACACTACTTCTAGCCGGTTTTTGGCTTCTTGGTTTCATTGTAGTAAAAGTTAGTCTATACAGCATGAAACAAATCATGTAAATACAGTTGATGGTGAATTTTGTGAAGAATGTATATATTACCTCTAGCCGGTTTTGGCTTCTTGGTTTCATTGTAGTAAAAGTTAGTCTTTACAGCATGAAACAAACCATGAAAATACAGTTGATTGTGAATTTTGTGAACAAAGTATATACTACTTCAAGCCGGTTTTTGGGTTCTTGGTTTAATTGTAGTAAAAGTTAGTCTTTACAGCATGAAACAAATCATGTAAATACAGTTGATGGTGAATTTTGTGAAGAAAGTATATACTACTTCTAGCCAGTTTTTGGCTTCTTGGTTTCATCGTAGTAAAAGTTAGTCTTTACAGCATGAAACAAATTATGTAAATACAGTTGATGGTGAATTTTGTGAAGAATGTATACACTACTTCTAGCCGGTTTTTGGCTTCTTGGTTTCATTGTAGTAAAAGTTAGTCTTTACAGCATAAAACAAACCATGTAAATACAGTTGATGGTGAATTTTGTGAGAAAAAGAACACACCACTTATGAGCCAGTTTTTGGCTTCTTAGTTTCATCGTATTAAAAGTTAGTCTTTACAGCATGAAACAAATTATGTAAATACAGTTGATGGTGAATTTTGTGAAGAATGTATACATGACTTCTAGCCGGTTTTTGGCTTCTCGGCTCTAGTTTATATTATAATTTGCTTACATTTACTTCACCATTATTGTATAGGTTAACTGCCGTTTGTTTCCAAAGTACATGTAACTAGAAAGTATCTAAAAATGTATATATTCATAGGTATCCATCAGTAGTCGCCGTATTTACTTACCCTTGAGGTGAAGCAAATACAGCCCTCGCCAAGAAGTCAATTGAGTTTTGATCCAAAATCCCATCAATGTTTGTTATCAATCGAGTGTTGATCAAAAATCCCATCAATGTTTGTTATCAATCCTACCAGTAAATTACATTGTAAGATTTAACAATTTCATCAGGAGTGCATTAAGAAAAATTTTGTACAAGAGTAATGACACTCGGTCACAACCATGTTGTTTCGCTTACCGGGTGAATGTGGTAGCTTATAGACTTACTTTCCTAGGATTGCAGGGGAAACCCCCATGGTTCTCTGGAGTATTTTTTACCAATAAGGCTGGGCAGCGCAACGACTACTCTCCCTGGGCCCTTTGACAGTACTGAATGCACCCTTGGCTTTTTGAGAGGTTTTGTCAAATCCATGAGAGCCCTGACTGTAATAAATACCGCGCATGGAACCTAGGGGTTTAAACGCCCAAATAACCAGGTGCTACCTAGAATCTTCGTTAAACCAAAAAACATTCATATAATACAAATAGTAAAAAATGAAACCATTCTCGTGAAGTCGACGAGGCAGTTGAGAAAATATTAATTTATACCATATTTATGACATTTTTTTCAGATTTATTTTCAGTCAATGGCCCCCGTTTTCACCCAAAAATTTCGAAAATAAATTTCTCAATAAATATGTTATTTTATTTAACATTCCAACAGAATTATAGAGCTTAGTCGAATAGTACCAAAACCAGCTGATTCTATTTATGACTGGTTAAGAAGTTACGCTCATTCATGTGAAAGACTAAGTCTAATCCTGATCCTTAAGCTAAGCCTAACCTGTTCGCCTATGAACCGAATCAGCTCATTTTAATTCCAGTCGAGTTTTAGAGAATTATACACTTATTGGAAATGTTTTTATTTTTGGTACCACCCAAAAAATCAAATATTTTTGTCATATATATTTTTAAAGAAGATATTTTCTGACGGCTTCGTCAACCTGAGTTGATTGCTACTGCAAGTTTCCATTGTATCCTTAACGTTGACGATTTTCAGGTTGTGTGGATTGTAGGAAATATCCAAACAGCTTTGCTGTGGGTGGTAGTGAATACTCCTACTGAGAGCCTTGAGCCTAGCAAATACTCCTCCTCCAGGGGAACTTGGAGGTACCACCGCACAGCTCTTTGAGACTGAACCCAAAAACGAACATACCATCAAATAAGGAAAATTACACAAGTATGACTGAGTGTCATACTGTTCCATAATATTTACTATAGGCTCTTGCTTTAATTTACTAGGAATTTATTGTTTTCGCATGAATTCAACTTTGCAGGTGCATGAGCAATAGAACGACGTAAACTGTTGAATCTTGAACTAAACTGACACATTACCTTTGGATCTAATAGACCCTAGGATACGGCAAATACTAGTTGAAAAAAACAAAGATTGAGAGTAAACTTCAGAACGAAAACTTCCATCTAGACCGTATTTTGTACAAACAAGGATGACATTGCGGCCCATGTAATTGGCCGTCTGCTCTACTTCTGTGTAAATATAATTGAAATGTATAAATTTGGTTGTCAGTTTATAAATTTAAAGTGATATCAAAATTGTTTAATGCACAGCTTTAACTTGATTGTATAAGAATACATTGCTGCAAAAGGAGTAATTCAGAATTACAGGTTTGGCAACGTCTTCCTATCTGTATTTAGCATATTCATGCACACGTATTCAGTAATTCCACTCTTTGTACGGCAAGCGTCGAATAACATTCTTTTTATGCCAAAACTACTACAAATCCTGATAAGATCAATTGTAATTTGTAATAGATGGATCGAAGTTACAGAAATACTATCCGATATTATCTTAACAGCATACTACAAATCTCGCTTCCATGATATTTTTGCGGAGTTGTAATGGGTTTAAAATTGATAATTTAGGTTAGCATTTGCAATAAGACTTGGAACTTTTCGCCTGTTATACAGTAGCACGTAGAGCGATTTGGCTGAATTCAAGATAATGTATACCATGCTACATGGCGTACATCTAAAGCTAACAACAGCTCTACATCAATTACGCCGAGGCGTGGCGAGTTACAAGTGATGTTTGGATGTCGAAACCTTTAATCTAACTTCCATGATATTTTTTGCAGAGTAGTAAGGGATTTAAAACATAATTTCAATTAAAATTTATGCCAACTATTATCTTTGCTCTATTGCACAACAATACGCTGAACGATTTGGCTCAAATTGAGACAGTGGGCTAATGTAACTTTTAGAATCAATGTAATATTTAGCACTAATAACACCTGCAATCTCATAGTAGAAAGCGATATTTTGAATCAAAATTTATAACCTTTACACATGTCCTTTCATAATTATTATTGAACCAATTAGACTTCTATTAATTTTCTGTGTATATGTAGACTTCCAAGATACACAAAGACATAGAGTCATTACTGTATTTCAGGGCATTCGGAAATATGAGATCAAACGTCAGACTGAAATAATTCATCTATTCAAGAAATTATCAATTATGCATTTGTCACTGTAATTGGGTAATGTTTTGGTGCTTGCTAGCTAAATTTTACCGTCGTTGACCTATATAGCACGCGCATTGCGAGATCACACATGATATACTTTAATAACGCACAGTGGGGAAGAAATCTTTATTTTTATTCACTGTTTTGCTGTCAAATGACGAAATCGACCAGTGATTCCGACTTTACCAGAAATTATATACTGCATGTTCGCGAACCCATTAAACACTTATTCCATCTGGGTTGTATATT
>JASANE010024777.1:0-18775 GCA_030248225.1 Trileptium ribeirensis | reverse complement strand
CAAACCCAACACCGGCAATGAGTTTCCCATGCCCAAAATATCCAAAGTGAAATTTTTCAGCCGCCAGGACGCCAGAACAAATTTTCAAATTTTGGGACGAGGAATCATGAGGGTGACCATACCTCAAACCCCATAACTCCAAAACCGGAGCCTTAATTTAATGAGAAAACAAAAAAAACATAGGAATTTATCATTTTACTATGAAATCAAACCAACCGAGAAAAAAAGTCGAATGTTAAGATAAAAATAACCTTGCTTCCGTGAAGGGTACTAAAAACCTCATTTTGACCTCTGACCTCCAACCATGGTGCGTCATACCCCGTACCCATGGGAACCATAGGTCGCAGAGCAAAATCAGCACCGGCAATGAGCTTCCCATGCCCGGAAACACCCAAGGTGATACTCTCAGCCGCCCAAGACGTGAGACCAAATTTTCAAAATTTGGGTCGAGGAACCGTAAGCACCGTTCTCCATACCTCAAAACCCCATAAATCCAGAACCGGAGCCTTAATCTAAAAACAAAAAAGGAGCATCGGCATTTATCATTTTACTATAAAATAAAACCAACCAAGAAAAGGTTTCGAAAGTTAAGATAAAACTACCTTGCTTCCGTGAAGGGTACTAAAATGGGGCCAAAAAACCCCACATTTTGGCCCCTGAGCACGGAAGCAGACCCCCAAATCAAAAAAGTAAATCGACTATGCAACTTCTAATGGGTCGAAAGGCATGAAAATCGTTTAGGGCGTTCTCGAGTTATGGCCGATCACACACACACACGGAATTTAAAAGATTTCACCCCTGCAACACACAATCTCCACTACGTTGTAATAAACATGTCGGAAAAATGAAAAAACGCCCATACCGGGCGACCCCGTTAAAACTTATAGATACCAAAAACACACGCCGGAAACGTATCACTAAACCGCTAAGTCTGACTGAAAAAATATGAAAAAAACCGAATTCCCTTAATCTAAAAGAAAGCACTAGTTAAAACTAATCGTTGTTATTTCCGTTTCACTTACAAATAAAACAAGATAAACTGACAGAGCAATCACAAGCTATTATATATGTAAACTAAAAATCTACGTTCTACAAACCAAGTTATAGGCTGCTAAAGTGAATTTTCGTTGGAAAATTTTGTCACTGTTTAGTCAATAAGCAGTCTGAGCAAACTAAGAGCTATTATTTGGAATGTATCGCTCAAGTAAAAATCAACATGTAATTTGGACGAATATTTTTAGATCGTTCGTTTTTATTTCAAAATTCCGTGTGTGTGTGTGATCGGCCATAACTCGAGAACGCCTTAAACGATTGTCATGATCTTGGGCTCATTTGAACCGGCATAGTCGATTTACTTTTTTGATTTGGGGTCTGCTTCCGTGGTCAGGGGTCAAAATGTGGGGTTTTTTGGCCCCATTTTAGTACCCTTCACGGAGGCAAGGCTATTTTTATCTTACCTTTCGAATTTTTTCTCTGGCTGGTCTTATTTAATAGTAAAATAATAAATGCCGATGCCTCTTTTTCGTTTTTCCATTAAGGCTCCGGTTCTGGATTTATGGGGTTTAAGGTACGGGGTATGGCGCCCCGATGGTTCCTCGACCCAAATTTTGAAAATTTGGTCTCACGTCTTGGGCGGCTGATAAGTATCACCTTGGGGTTTTCGGGCATGGGAAACTCATTGCCGGTGCCGATTTTGCTCTGCGACCTATGGTTCCCATGGGTACGGGGTATGACGCACCATGGTTGGAGGTCAGAGGTCAAAATGAGGTTTTTTAGTACCCTTCACGGAAGCAAGGTTATTTTTATCTTAACATTCGACTTTTTTTCTCTGGTTGGTTTTATTTCATAGTAAAATGATAAATTCCTATGTTTTTTTTTGTTTTTCGATTAAGGCTCCGGTTTTGGAGTTATGGGGTTTGAGGTATGTCACCCTCATGATTCCTCGTCCCAAAATTTGAAAATTTGTTCTGGCGTCCTGGGCGGCTGAAAAATTTCACTTTGGATTTTCGGGCATGGGAAACTCATTGCCGGTGTTGGGTTTGTTGTAACTTGTGCTGGTATTGTGTGATGTCTACATTTAGCATATCGACGAATGCTATCAAGAGCTGATTTGATGTGCACGCAAACGGCGTAGGCGTAGGTGTACCTATGCTTCACTACGTTCTGCCATCTCGATAGAGCTACTAGTAAGTATGCGTGTACACACCATTTTTGAAGATTTTGCGATTTTGATTTTTTGATTCCCACTAAAACTGCGCGGTCGCCACAGGTCTATCACCATTCCTATTAGTTACACATTTTCGCGCCGAAGATTTCAAAAAAGTTGGCGATATAGGCATAGTGGTTAGTTGTGTAGCGTCGCGACAAAATTGGGCGAAAAAATCACTATGATTTGTGCATGATATACAGAGTTGCGTGTGTTGATTGAAAAAATTTTTACATTTCGGGGCATAACTCGGTAATGTTGTGAGATATCATAAAAATGTCTTTGGCATTTCATTTGCGTTCATTATTTTGGCCTGAATGGATGGTTTTATCTATAAAATTGTTACAAAAATTAGCGGAAGACAAGCATTCTGTATGACCAAAAACCCTATTTTTGGATCTAGTAGCGTCTCAGAACACCAAATTTTGATCTTAGCTCCTGTATGAAGCCTTAAATTAATTTTGCGTGGGAAAATTGGGTTTTGGGTGACAGATACTAACTAGATCGGGGAATGTCGGGTTTATTTTATCAACAGCGTAAATATGATTGTGAATTCTTTTATCTCCCCTGAAATACATTAATTTACACTCAAATTGGGCACGTTTCGCTGTCGCTATCAGCTCCTGTTTCAAACCTTTAAATTTACTTTGGATATACAAATTGGTTATTTGGGGAACACTACACTATGTCGATGAAGGCCAAGTTTATTTTCTGGACAGCCTGACTATGATATTGGCTCTTCTAGCCCTCCCCAAATATACCCTAACATACCCCCAAAATGGACAAATTTCGCTATTAGCTCCTGTTAGATGATCTTACATCAACTTTGATGAGTGACAGATACTAGGTTGGGGATGGTCAGGTTTATTTTTAGAGAGTTGAACTATGGTTTTGGCGCTCCTAGCCTCCCAAAATACCTTAATTTACCTCCAAAATGTCCAAATTTCGCTGTCGGCTCCGGTTTGAAGTTTTTAAATTAGTTTTGCTTGGGCAAATTGGTGTTTGGGTGACAGATACTGGCCGGAGAAGGTCAAGCTTATTTTTGGGCAATCTAACTAATTTTCGCTCCTTTACCCACAATATACCCTAGTTTACCTACAAAATGTCCAAATTTCGCTATCACTTTCTGTTTGAAGTCTTTACATTAATTTTGGCTGGGTAAATTGCTGTTTGGGTAACAGATACTATGTCGGCGAAGGTCAAGGGTAATTTTTGGACAGCCTAGCTATGATTTTTGCTCTTCTAGCCTAAAAATTTCATATACAGTACAATCGCTTTTGGTTTACCTTTAATGTTTATTGACAAAATAGTGCTAAAATAGTCCAACCATAATTCACTTTAGCGGCCCATAACTTAGTTCGTGAACGCAGAGATTTGCTTTACTTATAATAGCTTGTGGTTTGCTCTGACTGTTTATTGACTGAAAAATGCCAAAGTAGTTCAATCAAAATTAAATTTAGCGGTCGTCACTTAGGTTGTAGAACGCGAAGTTTTGGTTTGCATTATTCACAGCGGTAGATCCCTGTTTCAATAAACATGTACGGAGCTGTTCGATGCTTTGCACTGATTTATTGAGAACAGGTTATTCCTCAATAAAGTAGAAGTTCTTTCGACTTGTCAACTGTTTATGCTGTGTGGACCAAAATGATATAGTTTTTTCATCACTCCGCCATAGATTATGTATTCCTACTCGGGAACAATTTCATTATCGTAAAATTGCCCACTGATTCTAATCCTATTGTGTAGTGATAGTAAAGTGATACAGACTCGGGGTTCGAATCTTAAGTGCTGTACGTCTCAGCAGTATAAACGCACTGCCATAATTAAAAAGACATTCTCTTTCGATTACGGATTAATAATGCGTTTCGGCGTATTGTGTAGAGATAACATCAAGTCCTTGCTTAGAATAGGAGAGTAAGCGGTTTCCAAACCTCGCAAACATGAAAATTATTGTGAAATTGAACGGTTTAAAACTTGCTGAAAATTATTGTTAGATATCATGGGGTGTGGTAAAAATAGTGATTTTACTTTTAGCCAAACCAATTTGCGCTTAAAAATCTGTTGTTTTCATCTTGTTGGATAACTCTGAGAGATTTGTAAAATATTTTGGTTCTCTTGTATGTTAACATTGTATTCTGCGTAGAATGACAAAAGATAATGCTTGCATGAATAAACTATTTCATCGTTATGATGTAAAGTGAAATAGTGCGTCCAGTTTCTGATGTTTTAGGCCGTGACAACAGGATTTAGTGTCAGTTTGTGATCATAACGTGAAATAGTTTCTTTTCGTTCTGCTATGATTTTTTGTGTCTCAGTTAGTTTCGCGTAACCAAAATATTGTAGGTAATGTTCAGACTTTGATATTAGTAAAATACGTTATGAAATTGTTTTACTGTTCAATCAATGTAAACGTGCATGGGGAATGAGGGGATGGCACCACCCTAGAATTCAAGATCCGAGGATAAGAAGTAGTGAAAAATTATGCTCATCCTCCCACTGTTTTAGGGATCGCCGCCCATGTAAACGTGACATATTCATTGAAGTATAGTTGGTTTGGTTTGTTTGAGGAAAGGAAAATATAGGTTTTTGTTGTCTTCTGAAAGCAGAGGTATGCCCAAGGTTGTACTTTGCTTAGGAAATTTGCTGCCTGGTGGTATGTATAAAAATTTTAATGTTCATCATTTCATTAAATGATTTCAAATGTAATGTAGATGCAGTTGTGGCCTGAAATAAGTACAAAATAATGTATCGAAATTTCGATCGTTTTAGATTGCAGTTTTAGATTGTCTTCTGAAAGCAGAGGTATGCCCAAGGTTGTACTTTGCTTAGGAAATTTGCTGCCTGGTGGTATGTATAAAAATTTTAATGTTCATCATTTCATTAAATGATGCAGGTTTCACAGAATAATGAGTGCAAAAAGTGGGCACTTTTGTCTCTAACAGCCGTCTGTAAGAAACTAAAATCTCTAATGGACTGCTATATGATATTTTAGTTTCTTGAAAACGGCTGCTAGAGATTTTTGTCTTTAATGACTGCTTGTTAGATATTTAAATCTCTAACAGATAGCTGTAAGAGATTTTAGTCTTATACAGAAAGTCAATAAATACAAAAATCTCTAACAACTAGCTGTCAGAGACTAAAATCTCTTGCAACTAGTCATAACAGATTATTGTCTCTAAAGGCTTGCTGTTACAAACTTTTGTCTCTTACAGCCAGCTATAAAATACAATTGTCTCCAATAGCTGTCCATTAGAATTTTAAATATCTAACGGTTGGCTATAAGAGATTTTTGTATGTTACAGCTGGCTCTAAGAGACAAAAGTCTCTAACAGCAAGCCATTAGAGACAAAATCTTTAACGGCTAGCTGTTAGAAATTTAAGTATCTTATGGCTAGCTGTTAGAGATTATTGTGTTTCACTGGAATACGTAACGTCGCATGTAGGAACGGACAATAAAGCTATGCTTACAGAAGCGATATCTCACCACTTACTTAGCAATTAACAAAATGTATTTTAGAAAAAACAAATAGTTTATACAAATATTCGTGGCGTTGTAAGAAAGTTCAATTATAAAACTAACGATTGTGTCGATGAATAGTCCCAATGTCAAGCAGTGACGTATTGAAAGATTCATTATTATAACTAGCAATAGATGTAAATTGTTATTTGCTATTTATTTAAGTTTCATTATTTTAGTTATTTATTTAATTTTTATTATTAGTTTCATTATTTAAGTTTCAGATAAATAACCGCTATAGACTTTGCTCGTATTTCCATTTTGATTGTCAAATTTTAATCGAATCTATGCTGCTGTCTACATCACAGCAAGGTTAATTGCTCCCACTTCAATAATAAATCGCCTATTAAATCTGAAGTCGGAATTTGTTGTTTCTCGAATATGAGAGAATGTGCTTATATTCGACCGAGCAAATTTAGGCACGCAATAATTGGGTAAATAGTTTCTTTACATAATCAGTGATTATATAAAAAAGGCAAGCACATGAAATTTGGCCAGTGCCCATAGTATATTGCAGCTAGATATCCTATACACAGTTATTTATTTTCAAAGCATTTCCATACTTCTCGTTCTTTTTTACTTAGTATTTCCACACTTCATCAGGCTAGGCGCGCTCTACGGAGCAGAGTATCGGCAAACCACAATTGCGAAAACGTTTTAATTCATATTTATAAACATGTGTTGAAAAAATTGCAGAATTTCTTAAAAATTTTGAGCGAACATGCACATTGAAAGTTTCATTTCGTTCCTTTATATTTTGGTGTATCACTAAATTACTTCTGCCGAAACTACGTGTATTTGGTTTAAAGAACAGTGCTAAATCTGTATCAAAAACAATAAAACATTTGTTATTGAACGATTAAAACTTTTTTATCGCCACGGCAGTATATGTTTCTTTTTCCGAAGTTACAAAGTCAGATTACAAAATTTCGTCTCAGAATGATCGGTTTTGATTTATAGCCGTACCAAATTTCTAAACAATCTTTCAAGATAGTTCAATACGCTGATCCAAGTACTGATAAAATTAGCAATTTTCTAATCGTACGCGGCTTAAATTTTATGCAAGAGCTCGAACGTGTGTTTATGTTGTCGTCAAAACCACACGGAAACGCCACGGAAACTTTGGTTGTTGCAGATTCACAGAATAATGCGCCCATCTACTCGAAAATTTTTGTTACATACGACATGTCGTATGTAGCTGTGTTACATACGACATGTTGTATGTAGCCCGTGTTACACACGACATGTCGTATGTAACCAATGTTACATACGACATGTCGTATGTAGCCCGTGTTACACACGACATGTCGTATGTAACCAATGTTACATACGACATGTCGTATGTAACCAATGTTACTTACGACATGTCGTATGTAACCAATGTTACATACGACATGTCGTATGTAACCAATGTTACATACGACATGTCGAATGTAACAGTGGTACATAGAATATCACGAAACCTACTCCAGTATGATATTGGTGCCCCCGTCCAGCTTGATATCAGTGCCCCTTCCAGCTTGAAATTGCCCTCCCCCAGTTTGCTGTTGGTGCCCCCTTCCAGCTTGATATTGCCCCCCCCCAGTTTGATATTGGTGTATTCTTCAGTTTGATATTGGTGACCCTTCCAGTTTGATATTGATGCCGCTTCAGTTTGATAGTGGTGTCCGCCTCCAATTTGATATTGGGGCCTACTCTATTTTGATATTGGTGCCCCTCCAGTGTAATATTGGTGGCCCCTCCAGTTTGATATTGGCGTCCCTTCCACTTTAATAGTGGTGCCCCGCTCCAGTTTTATATTGGTGCACCTCCAGTTTGATATTGGTGCCCCTTCCACTTTGATAGTGGCGCCCCGCTCCAGCTTCATATTGGTGCCCCTATAATTTGATATTGGTGCGCCCTCCAATTTGATATTGGTGCCCTCCTCTAATTTTTCAGAAGTATAGCATTCAAAATGCACAAAATTGCCACTGAATTAATGGCAGTAGAACCTAGTTTACACAATGATGTTGGCAGCCAAATCAGTTATCTAAGCTTGAAAGAAGGTACTGTTGCATTGTAGGGACAATTTACACTTTGATTCATATTGGAATCCATTGAGATGGTATTGGATAATCGCGAAAACCTACACACGCTACGTTTCTGAACGAATTAAGTAAGGATTTCTTCTGTTGCCCTTTTCTCTGAAATATACTGTTTTACTTTTAGAGTTTCAGAAAAAGAATAAAATTATGACAAAACGTTACTTACAGCACATTTTAAAGATTATGGAAGCTATTTCTTTTTCTATTACTATGGTACGTAATAAATTAGTTAGGGTTTATTATGGTTTCTTTCCAATTTTATCTGCGGTACCGTCCCTGGCAACATTGAATAACTGGAATTCTCGTTATTCGGAAATTTTGTTCCTGTTGCAGTAGTGACAAAGGTGCATATCATACCAGACTAGGACTTTCGGTTGAAAATTGTTTTAATTTTTCCACATTTTTTGCCCCAGATGTGATCAAAATATACATTCCTCTTTCGCAACTAGCCGAATCAAAATTTTAACTTAACCATTTGCTTAGTAAAACGCAAATTGAACAGATATTTTTCATAATAAATTTTATCTTAAACACAATAGGAATGATACATCTTAAAACATGCTATTAAAAATGTCAGCTGCATGTCTATGATAATTGTCTTAATCATTCAGAGAGCTTGTTCAAATTGAACTTCTTTAGCCTGAATCGCTTGACGTGGAATAATTGCTTAGAAGTGCTTAAGAAAAAAGTGTCCAACATGATTAAAACAATTCTGAGTATGCAGATTTTATGTTGCTGCCACATTGTTAGCAAAAATGTGGGAATGTATCACTCTATTACTTGCATAAAATTTGCAAGCTAGTAGGTAATGCAGTTACGTACCTTCTCTGCAACACAGCTAGCAACTGGGTCTTTGGCATAAGAACTGTGTTTATTTTTAAGTTAACGCTCAGGCTTAGTGTATCAATAGCGGCATGGCCTGCATTATATTTACGCCACTCAGGATTGCTATGCCCCAAACCTTGGTAATAGTCTGCATATGTAATAATAAACATTTACTTACCAAAGGATTTCCTTATATGAGACATACACTAGGCCAAAGCCTAAGTCGGTGCCTGTCGCCCCCGAACCCACAGCTCTAAGATGTTCTTTTTTCTAACGCACTAAAGTAACACAACTCAGGGTTACTTAGGCCACCGTTTATGTCACGTGACGCTGATGTGTTCAGGACATAGAACATCATGTAATTTATGCTGGCAGGCAACAAAATCAGACACACGCTGTGTCAGTCTATAAAGTAATCGAGGTAAAATTTTAGCTTTTTGAGTTTCTTCAGCGCTTCAAACATACAATAACGCAAAAAATGAATGCATATAAATGCATATTAAAATTTGCTTAATGCGAAGCGTAGTGTGGTGTTTTTTGCACGTGCGTTGCTGTTGGCTCGTTTTACGACGTTCCCTAAGAATTCGATGCACAGCTCATGCATAGTTCAGTGCTTTGCGTGCGCGATTTGCACCCGCACAAGCTTAAGTTCAATTCTTTGCGCTGGCAAGCATTTTTCAAACATTTAACGGAAGACGGACTAATTCGGATGCGAAAGGTTTAACAGTCATTTTTAATACATGTAAAGCCACAGAAGCTTCATTTATTCATTTGTCTTGCTATGTACAGAATTATAATACCAGGGCCCGGTTTCGTTGCAAAATTACAGTTCCGTTTCCGTTTACTATATTCCTGGTACATACATGTCCCTCTTGGTTATTTTGTAAATGTAAACGTAACCTTTACTAAAATCTTGGTGCAAACTTAATGCACTGGCGAGAAATAACGTATATGGTGTCTTATTCACTTTCTAAAATTTTGAGAGATTCAGTCTTTTGTCGTTGCATGAAGAAATAAAATATGTCATGGTATTGCAATGTTTGTTACTGCGGTTTTATTTTGCATTTGCTTTTACAAGGCATTCAAACACACACTTTCCTATCTTCTGATGTGAACAATAAATTATTATTGTCAATATTTTGCAACCTATATAACATCAAGCAGCTGTTAATGTGGACAGAGGAACAGATTATTGGGATGAAATTAACAATCGCATATTTGTTCAAATACAATATTTTCAAAACAAAGCACAAAAGAGATAATTGCGAATTATTATTAAAATTTTATATCCTTTGCCGAGTCGAAATACCCTGTGCAATGATGGTTGATAAAACATCAGTGATAAATTCACTATTCTAAAATCAAAATAATACATATAATCCACTGTATAGCCCTGTACTTGCAGGTGTGTCCGTTTATTCAAACATATTTTTTTATTTTGTGCAGTGTTCTTTAGCCCATGAATATTATTCGGAATCTTGTAAAGGTTTGTGCAATAATGTTGTAGGGTTTTCCAGATTTGTGGTAAAATGAATTCGCTGAACTAACACAGGCATCTTGCGAACGAGGAGAAACGGAGCGAGTGTGGTTTCATCATAGCGGGCATAATGTGTAATCACTTTTAACGAGATTTCTGTATGATCTATACACTACACTAAAACGTTTGTAATCCTGAACTTGTTAAAAATCTAAAGGTTCGTCGCTTATAAATCCATCGAAAACAACTGAAAACGCACAAAGTATTCGTTGTGGTCTCTATATAACGAAACCATGGTATCCAGGGTACCGAAATACCTATACATAGATTATTCTTAATACTCCCACGCAACATATAAAAAAGATACTGAAGACAGACGATATTCCATCGGCAATCGGGTTGAATGCTATAAATCTATTGGTGCCCCACACAGTTTGATGTGGTGGTGGGGGGGTGTGTGGCCCGTGTGTGCTGTGTTGGGTTTTTTTGGTGTGTGTTGTTGTTTGGTCTTTTGATATTTTGCAACCCTCCAGTTTGATATTGATGCCCCCCTTCAGTTTGATATTGATGTTCCCCTTCAGTTTGATATTGGTGCCCCTCCAGTTTGTTAGTGGTGTTCCTCTCCAGCTTGAATTTGGTGCCCCCTCCAATTTGATATTGGTGCCCCCTGCAATTTGATGTTGGTGCCTTCCTCCAGCTTGATATTAGTGTCCCCTCCAGTTTGATATTAGTGCTACCTTCCAATTTGATATATGTTTTCTCCAGTTTGATATTGGAGCTCATTTCAGTTTGATATTGGTGCCCCTTCAGGTTTGATATTGATTCGCCCAAGTATGATATTGGTGCGCCTTCCAAATTGATATCGGTAACCCCTTTTGTTTGATATTGGTGCACCCGTCCAGCTTGATATTGGTGCCCCTCCAGTCTGATATTGATGCTCCCCTCCAGTTTGATATTCTCGTGTATTGCGTGCAAGGCACCAAGAATATGTAAATAGGTTCTTCGGCCCGTCGGTTTTACGACGGTTTTGTTATCTAGAGTTCAACGCGCCTATCTCGTGCCTTTTCAGATGTTTTCAATAGATTTATAGCATTCAACCCGATTGCCGATGGAATATCGTCTGTCTTCAGTATCTTATTATATGTTGCGTGGGAGTATTAAGAATAATCTATGTATAGGTATTTCGGTACCCTGGATACCATGGTTTCGTTATATGGAGACCACAGCGAATACTTTGTGCGTTTTCAGTTGTTTTCGATGGACTTATAAGCGACGAACCTTTAGATTTTTAACAAGTTCAGGATTAAAAACGTTTTAGTGTAGTATATAGATCATACAGAAATCTCGTTAAAAGTGATTACACATTATGCCCACTATGATGAAACCACACTCGCTCCGTTTCCCCTCGTTCGCAAGATGCCAGTATTAGTTCAGCGAATTCATTTTACTACAAATCTGGCAAACTTTACAGCATTATTGCACAAACCTTTACAAGATTCCGAATAATATTCATGGGCTAAAGAACACTGGACAAAATAAAAAAAATATGTTTGAATAAACGGACACAGCTGCAAGTACAGGGCTATACAGTGGATTATATGTATTATTTTGATTTTAGAATGGTGAATTTATCACTGACGTTTTATCAACCATCATTGCACAGGGTATTTCGACTCGGCAAAGGATATAAAATTTTAATAATAATTCGCAATTATCTCTTTTGTGCTTTGTTTTGGAAATATTGTATTTAAACAAATATGCCATTGTTAATATCATCCCAATAATCTGTTCCTCTGTCCACATTAACAGCTGCTTGATGTTATATAGGTTGCAAAATAGTGACAATAATAATTTATTGTTCACATCAGAAGATAGGAAAGTGTGTGTTTGAATGCCTTGTGAAAGCAAATGCAAAATAAAACCGCAGTAACAAACATTGCAATACTATGACAAATTTTATTTCTTCATACAACGACAAAAGACTGAATCTCTCAAAATTTTAGAAAGTGAATAAGACACCATATACGTTATTTCTCGCCAGTGCATTAAGTTTGCTCCAAGATTTTAGTAAAGGTAACGTTTACATTTACAAAATAACCAAGAGGGACATGTATGAGCCAGGAATATAGTAAACGGAAACGGAACCGTAATTTTGCAACGAAACCGGGCCCTGGTATTATAATTCTGTACATAGCAAGATAAATGAATAAATGAAGAATCTGTGGCTTTACATGTGTTAAAAATGACTGTTAAACCTTTCGCATCCGAATTAATCCGTCTACCGTTAAATGTTTGAAAAATGCTTGCCAGCGCAAAGAATTGAACTTAAGCTTGTGCGGGTGCAAATCGCGCACGCAAAGCACTGAACTGTGCATGAGCTGTGCATCGAATCCTTAGGGAACGTCGTAAAACGAGCCAACAGCAACGCACGTGCAAAAAAAACACCACACTACGCTTCGCATTAAGCAAATTTTAATATGCATTTATATGCATTCATTTTTTGCGGTATTGTATGTTTGAAGCGCTGAAGAAACTCAAAAAGCTAAAAATTTTCCTCGATTACTTTATAGACTGACACAGCGTGTGTTTGATTTTGTTGCCTGCCAGCATAAATTACACGATGTTCTATGTTCTGAATACATCAGCGTCACGTGACATAAACGGTGGCCTAAGTAATCCTGAGTTGTGTTACGTTATTGCGTTAGAAAAAAGAACATCTTAGAGCTGTGGGTTCGGGGGCGACAGACACCGACTTAGGCTTTGGCCTAGTGTATGTCTCATATAAGGAAATCTCTTTGGTAAGTAAATGTTTATTATTACACATGAAGACTATTACCAAGGTTTGGGGCAAAGCAATCCTGAGTGGCGTAAATATAATGCAGGCCATGCCGCTATTGATACACTAAGCCTGAGCGTTAACTTAAAAATAAACACAGTTGTTATGCCAAAGACCCAGTTGCTAGCTGTGTTGCAGAGAAGGTACGTAACTGCATTACCTACTAACTTGCGAATTTTATGCAAGTAATAGAGTGATACATTTCCACATTTTTGCTAACAAGGTGGCAGCAACATAAAATCTGTATACTGAGAATTGTTTTAATCATGTTGGACAGTTTTTTCTTAAGCACTTGTAAGCAATTATTCCATGTCAAGCGATTCAGGCTAAAGAAGTCCAATTTGAACAAGCTCTCTGAATGATTAAGGCAATTATCATAGACATACAGCTGACATTTTTAATAGCATGTTTTAAGATGTATCATTCCTATTGTGTTTAAGATAAAATTTATTATGAAAAATATCTGTTCAATTTGCGTTTACTAAGCAAAGGGTTAAGTTAAAATTTTGATTCGGCTGGTTGCGAAAGAGGAATGTATATTTTGGGGCAAAAAATGTGGAAAAATTAAAACAATTTTTAACCGAAAGTCCGAGTCCGGTATGATGCACCTTTGCCACTACTGCAACAGGAACAAAATTTCCGAATAACGAGAATTCCAGTTATTCAATTTTGCCAGTGAAACACTAGTTTATAACGACGGACGGTACCGCAGGAAAAATTGGAAAGAAACCAGAATAAACCCTAACTAATCTATTACGTACCATAGTAATAGAAAAAGAAATAGCTTCCATAATCTTTAAAATGTGCTGTAAATAATCGTCCCTTAACGTTTTGTCATAATTTTATTCTTTTTCTGAAACTCTAAAAGTAAAACAGTATATTTCAGAGAAAAGGGCAACAGAAGAACAAAATCAGACCCTTACTTAAATCGTTCAGAAACGTAGCGTGTGTAGGTTTTTGCGATTATCCAATACCATCTCAATGGATTCCAATATGAATCAAAGTGTAAATTGTCCCTACAATGCAACAGTACCTTCTTTCAAGCTTAGATAACTGATTTGGCTGCCAACATCATTGTGTAAACTAGGTTCTACTGCCATTAATTCAGTGGCAATTTTGTGCATTTTGAATGCTATACTTCTGAAAAATTAGAGGAGGGCACCAATATCAAATTGGAGGGCGCACCAATATCAAATTATAGGGGCACCAATATGAAGCTGGAGCGGGGCGCCACTATCAAAGTGGAAGGGGCACCAATATTAAACTGGAGGTGCACCAATATAAAGCTGGAGCGGGCACAATTATTAAAGTGGAAGGGACGCCAATATCAAACTGGAGGGGCCACCAATATTACACTAGAAGGGCACCAATATCAAAATGGAGGAGGCCCCAATATCAAATTGGAGGGGGACACCACTATCAAACTGAAGCGGCATCAATATCAAACTGGAAGGGTCACCAATATCAAACTGAAGAATACATCAATATCAAACTGGAGGGGCACCAACAGCAAACTGGGCGGGGGCAATATCAAGCTGGAAGGGGCACTGATATCAAGCTGGACGGGGGCACCAATATTACACTGGACGGGTCACTAATATCATACTGGAGTAGGTTTCGTGGTATTCTATGTACCACTGTTACATACGACATGTCGTATGAAACACTAGCTACATACGACATGTCGTATGTAACATTGGTCACATACGACATGTCGCATGTAACATTGGTTACATACGACATGTCGTAAGTAACATTGGTTACATACGACATGTCGTATGTAACATTGGTTACATACGACATGTCGTGTGTAACACGGGCTACATACAACATGTCGTATGTAACACAGCTACATACGACATGTCGTATGTAACAAAAATTTTCGAGTAGATGGGCGCATTATTCAGTGAATCTGCAATATCAATGGGGACGCCATTCTAGCCACACAATGCAATATCAATGGGGACGCCATTCTAGCCACGCAATGCAATATCAATAGGGACGCCATTCTAGCCACGCAATGCAATATCAATGGGGACGCCATTCTAGCCACGCAATGCAATATCAATGGGGACGCCATTCTAGCCACGCAATGCAATATCAATGGGGACGCCATTCTAGCCACGCAATGCAATATCAATGGGGACGCCATTCTAGCCACGCAATGCAATATCAATGGGGACGCCATTCTAGCCACGCAATGCAATATCAATGGGGACGCCATTCTAGCCACGCAATGCAATATCAATGGGGACGCCATTCTAACCACGCAATGCAATATCAATGGGGACGCCATTCTAGCCACGCAATGCAATATCAATGGGGACGCCATTCTAGCCACGCAATGCAATATCAATGGGGACGCCATTCTAGCCACGCAATGCAATATCAATGGGGACGCCATTCTAGCCACGCAATGCAATATCAATGGGGACGCCATTCTAGCCACGCAATGCAATATCAATAGGGCGGGACTCTCACCTCGCAACGCAATGTAAAAGGGGGGGGACGCTAGCCACGCAATGCAATATCAATGGGGACGCCATTCTAGCCACGCAATGCAAACACGGGAACGCTCGCCACGCAAGCAATATCAATGGGGGGACGCCATTCTAGCCACGCAATGCAATATCAATGGGGACGCCATTCTAGCCACGCAATGCAATATCAATGGGGACGCCATTCTAGCCACGCAATGCAATATCAATGGGGACGCCATTCTAGCCACGCAATGCAATATCAATGGGGACGCCATTCTAGCCACGCAATATCAATGGGGACGCCATTCTAGCCACGCAATGCAATATCAATGGGGACGCCATTCTAGCCACGCAATGCAATATCAATGGGGACGCCATTCTAGCCACGCAATGCAATATCAATGGGGACGCCATTCTAGCCACGCAATGCAATATCAATGGGGACGCCATTCTAGCCACGCAATGCAATATCAATAGGGATGCCATTCTAGCCACGCAATGCAATATCAATGGGGGTTCTGTGATATATGGGGGTTTAGGTGATATATGGGGGATTCATCTGGGTTAGGGGTGGGTCCACGCAATGCAATATCAATGGGGACGCCATTCTAGCCACGCAATGCAATATCAATGGGGACGCCATTCTAGCCACGCAATGTATCAAAGGGGATCATGGGGACGCATTCTCGCCACGCAATGCAATATCATGGGGAGCATTCTAGCAGCAGCATATCAGGGGAGCATTCTAGCGCAGTATCAGGGAGCTCTCGCCAGGGGCATTCTAGCCGCCATCTACCGCAATATCAATGGGGACGCCATTCTAGCCACGCAATGCAATATCAATGGGGACGCCATTCTAGCCACGCAATGCAATATCAATGGGGACGCCATTCTAGCCACGCAATGCAATATCAATGGGGACGCCATTCTAGCCACGCAATGCAATATCAATGGGGACGCCATTCTAGCCACGCAATGCAATATCAATGGGGACGCCATTCTAGCCACGCAATGCAATATCAATGGGGACGCCATTCTAGCCACGCAATTCAATATCAATGGGGACGCCATTCTAGCCACGCAATGCAATATCAATAGGACGCCATTGTAGCCACTTATTCATTCTACGTGATTCCAAGCATTTGGAAAGCACCGCCCTAAACGCCATTCCAAATTTTATAACGCAGCTGCTGATCAACGGATTCGAATTTCAAAGTTGGGATCATTCGTTCAAAATTTTGTGTCATTTTTTATTCGGGGTAGTTGCACAATGAACGCAATCACCACTTTTATGAGTACACGATCCCAATTTCTAATTACGAAACGATTCAATCTATCCATGTAATGTCAGGTTTTTGGAAAGCACCCCAATAATGTTCAAACTAACCCAAATTTCAAAAACATAGTGTTCAACCCACGATATGGTAATATTTATCACAGTACCGCTGTAGCTTCTCCGTCCCAAATATTTGGACGGTAGCGTACAGTCCATGCAATCCTAATATTTATCATTCGAACCCAAAACATGAGTTTGTTGTTTAATCCACGCAATCTGGATCTTAAAGAGGTGATCGTTCAAGCCATGCCGTCTCAATTGTGATGTGGATATTGTTCAACCAAGGTGACTCGAAGTGTTCCAAAACTCAATAGATCCCAAGTTTTGTGAGACTACTGTTCAACCAACTATACCAGGCGATGTTTTTGTCTATCCATTGAATTCTATTTTCGTGCAGGCACCATTCAAACCATGCGAACCTAACTTGATTTTATTGCAGTTCCGATTCAATCCTTGCTATTCCAATTTTTATGAGGTATCACTCAGCTTATGATATCCCTGTTTTTACCGTTCAACGACCCGAGTTTAGGAAATCATAAGGAATGGTCTTATCAATGCAGACAAGCCAGTGTCCAATCGAGGCGATCATTATGTTTATAATGGCTTCTGTGTATATACAAGATCCCAATGAGATGCTGTAGTTTAGTTCATGAAGATAAGATTTTCAAGAAGATGACGTTCAATAGTCCGCATCCAAATTTATACCTCCAACAGCGTTCTTTCTATAAATGAATTGATTTGTCAAAAAGCTTTAGTTGTGATTTAAATTAAAAGAAATGATAATTATTACCAGACATTAAGTCAGTAATAAAACTATGATCCTTTTTTGAGCTTTACAGCAAATATTAACGTAGGCATTATTAAATATCTGGGAATTTATTAAAAATGGACGCCGACCACATGCAGTTACTCACAATTAACAGCTACCAAACAAGACGAAATTTAGCAAAATGTATTTTTCATTTATTACTGAATAAATTTATCCAAGATAGATTATGTCGCTGCCTACCGGTAACATACAGTAATAAAAAGCAATGTTTATTGCAACACTTATAACTAGAGAGCCGAGTGGCGGAATTTCCTAAATTTTTTACCAAATACAACCATGGAATGCCACTTACACGGATATTTATTTTACAGTATCTACTTTGGCAGCAAGCAGCGGTTGAATCTTTTATTTCACATCAAAATCAGTTCGGATTCATAGTTATCCTCTACGACCTATTAAGGGGCAAACGTAAGGCGTTAAGATTTTTTCAAATTATGTGGCCTAAATCAACTTGCCTGTAGTAATGATATAAACCGAATAAGCCCTTCATGAGCCTCTCACAGCGTTGTCAAAACTCATATTTTGAACCAGCAACCTTTTTTAGTTACCGTTATTTAAAACTTGATATTGGTTCTTACAATTTGGTTCGAATATGCATGGCACATACACCATTGGATGGAACACATGCAAAATAAATAAGCAACACCATCTCAGCCAAGGAAAAGATTAGCCTATGATTTCAGGCGATTTAGTGTAATTTTGCAGTTATCAAGTATTACTTGGAAATAGTTGCTTCAGTTAAAGTAAATATTTGCAGTACATGTGTCCTATGCTAAAATACTTATGCAGTTGTTGACTTAGTAATAACCTTTTATAGCAGAATTACGTGGCCAGGAGACGGCTTTCGGCCTACGCATCCCGTAACACGCAGGTAAATCGTAGAAACGTGGGCTGGGAAGCTGGTCGGGACACCCTTCTCCACCTCTGTCGGTTTCTGCTCTGTGCCAAATTGCCGCCCGCCTATTCTTGTCATTATCGTTCCACTTATTTTTCTGTCTACCTTTTGTCTTCTTGCCCTTCACTGTGCCTTGGAGGACTGTCTCCGCGATGCCGTGCGATCGTAATACATCCCTGTAGTTTTCTGCGTTTTGTAGTTCTCCTCCACCTTATATTCTAAATCCAAAATTGCATATATTTTGTATCTTACCTTTTCATTGAATCATTCTATATGTCAGATAATACAAT
>JASANE010024774.1:0-15122 GCA_030248225.1 Trileptium ribeirensis | reverse complement strand
TTCCTTGTAATTTCTTCATTTAAAGTACATATACTAACAATATTTCTACTGCTACAAGAGCTAATGCACTATTTATGTTCCGGTATAGTGATTACTAAATTATAAAATAGCGCGTCAATTTATCCAAGGCAATATCTAATCTTTGGAAGACGTAGATGTTCATAAATTCTGATCCACGTTCATCCTAACGATAAAGCACAAACGACGATGGCATTTTATTTTGCGTTATTTAACTTCTCAAGTTTTAATATGGTAAGTTAAATTTTTTTAATATATGTTTTATATTGTAATAATACAAAAATTTATATCGATAACATACAATGTGTTCCATAAAGTATCGTATAAATTTTTGAAGTTTCAACATATTACAAAGCCGCCACTCGGGACATCCTAAATTTTACGGCAATATATGCCAACTTACAGCGCCGTTTCTGAAATCTTCATTAAATATTGCACAGGCATCGTCCGGTTTCAATCATTTTGGTCGCTCGATAACGCATTGACCGCTACTTTTTTTAGCACTTCTGACTTTTTATGTTTTATGTACGTTTTGCTAAATACGAACAGTATTTTTTCGAGATTTTAATAAGTTTGGCATTCAAAAGATGCGTGAAAACAAAGCTCAGTGAACCAAAATATAATTAAAATATCGCCTAGATATAATGTCACTTATATTCTTCTCAAGGACTGATTTAATTATTTGGTGAAATAATATATTTTAACACTTTTGATAATTAAACTACACATCGCATAGTATGTTCAAAGTTTACAGTGAACCCGGAAACATATTGTTGCTAGTTCGCCGCATGATATAGTAGTTCACTAATCACTTTGGCTTATTATAAAATAATATTATTTCATTTTTCTTACTTCCGTTCTCTTGCAATGGTGTTTTAAGCTACCGTTTAAAACACTTTTTATAGAATTTTATAGTGTTTTACCGCAGTCACGTAACGAATTGCATATAATATTTCAAAGTTACACCAGCTGGATAAAATATAAACTAAAATATATGATTTTAAATGCCATTCAGTCCTAGTATTATTGGCAGCATTGCAGGCCTATGCCCGTGTTGCCGTAAAGCATTGTTTGCAATGATTGCTGTTTGCCGTGGCTTTGAATAGCCACTTAGTAGGGCGGATATATGATATTGCGTTTTAAAAATTATTACGATATTGGCCAATGTAACTTTTAGGGGCGGAAATGAAATGCATTCCATGCCGTTATCTATATACTAAGCCTAAGCCTTAGCCTTAGCCTAAGCTAAGGTCCTTATATGAGACATACACTAAGCCTAAGCCTAAGTCGGGGGACTGCCGCCCCCCGAACCCCCGCTCTAAGCTGTTTTTTTCTAACGTTATAACGTCCGGCCCCTAAAGGTGACATGGGCCACGATATTTATTTGTTTGTAATTTTGTAGTTTGAAAATTGTCTCATATATAGTAAATCAAAGATTTATCAAACGTAAGATAAACTCCGTAGCCATACGAAGGGAAGTATAGTCTCTTTAAAAGCGCTTTGAAATTCGACAATCTCCTACAGAAATAATAGAATAACCCTTTATATCCTGGAATCTATTTGATGACTTAGCGATAAACAATGTCGGCTGATTTTCATGAAATCGCTTCCAGGGTTTTTTAATTGGAATTTAGCTAGGCTAAGCAATAGTAATGTGAAATGGTTTAATTGTTCTGTAAAAAGCCCGTTGGTGTGACTCCGTTTGGCGGCCAAACAAGAAAACAAAATTTTACAAATGAGAAAACATAATGGAGTACAAGAGACATTTACAAGAATGCAGTATCCGACCCACCGCAGCGACTGAGACGTAATAACCGAAATGGTATTACCTATTTGGGCATATTTTGCAAATTAGGTTTGAAGTAAACGTTTTTCTGTATTTGCGATTTTATTATCAATTTATTGAAAATCTTATAAGCCGGTTTTGATCTGCTACATAATGCTCCTCATCAGAAGAGTAGAGCTCGGATCCACGAATATCATCAGTAGCGAATTGAAAGAATTTGTGGATTCGATTGTTGTTCGGACTGCTTTGGGGCAGAGCATACTTGAGCTGTGGAATCGTTGGTGAATGAGGCTGCGTAGCATCCAGTGCTGACGCTGATGAACATGTGATAGCTGTCGTTAACCACCGGTTGCCTTCGATAAATGAATTATGTGCCAGACTTCCCGATATTTGGTACCACTTTTGCTGGTCGAATCGTATCGCCAAATGTGAATGTGCTTCACCACAGCAAATAAGCTAATACCGAAGGATTTGAACAGAACGTCGTCAGAACGTAAACGTTTACCCTTGAGTGGTGTAACTGTCAGCAGAACCTTGAGCAATGGCCACCATGTGTAACTGGGAAATTTCGCCCAGACTAGCTACTCGAGTGTATCAGTTTCGTGCGATGCCGTTGGGTTTGAGAATCGTCGAAACTGTAGCTTTGCTTAATCCTGTGACCAGGTGAGTGCGGGTTTACGCGATCGAGCAAACCACTGTCCTACCTAACTGAATTGTCGATGAAAACGCTTTTTCGTCCCATCCTATCACTTTGTACGGTACTCTGTAATGATGATCGAGGTTGTTGTGCGCTGTTTCGTTTTGAATCCAAACGAAATTTGCTTTTGCCAAATCGTGCGGAATATGCTTCATGTTATGCTTACGTTTTCGATCACGTGGTATCATAGCGTCGAGCCTTTGTTGCAAATCGTCGAAAAATTGATCTTGGCTTCTTTGGGTAGTCGATCAATGATCCAGAAAGTAAATACGGTGTCCCGGAGTGAGTTATGTCGGCGCGAATCCTAAGTCGTTGACTGTACCTGGAATGCCAAGATGAACGAGTTGAAGATTACGTACCCATTCTTGGCCGCCGCAGTACGCGTATAGGGCATTCTGCACAGCACACGATGGAAAAGTTTGATAGCGCCGTTAGGCTCCTGTGTACGCCGTGGTTTGATAAATTTCTTGGTCATTAGATCGTTCCACATGACAGATTGGCATTCTGCTCCGCGGACTTGCGGAACTTCAAAGCCCGATATTCACACATTTGCAAGCGCGTCGGCAACTGTGGATGCTGAAATATCGCTGACGGCCAGAAATTCGGACCATTGACAATACCGATCGATAATCGTGACGATATATCGCTGCCGTCGCTCGGCGTTATAGAACCAACGAAGTCTACGTTAATTGTGTTAACCCAGTTGTTTCGTCGGTATCGACTCAATTTGCGTCTTTGTACGGCGACTGATCTTCTGCGGCTTGGCAATCCTCGCAAGTCTTAACCAAATACTGAATGTCTTTTCTTATACCCTACCAAAAATACGATTGGTTAACCATAGCCTGCTTTCGAGAGGCTGCAGCACGAGGCAAACACGCGCTGTCGAAATGTTGTCGGTAGGAATGGACGATCCTTGTCGTCGTACCAGATTTGTTTGCCGTTGGCTCGGCCGCGATGTTGTTTCGAAAAACATTTGCAAACGATGGACATAGAGTTGGTCATCTGCGGTTTAATCGACTGTTGGAGTGGCTTGAACTACAGCAACTGTTGCGCTTGAAAGGCAATCTGCGACGATGTTTTCCGCACCAGCGTCGTGTCGAATCGTGATATCGAATTCGGAGATATACGCCAGCCTTCGGCACTGTTGATGGCTCAGATTTTTCACGTTGAAGGCAACAGACTAGCGGTTTGTGGCCCGTGTAAAGTCAATCGAAGTGTTTGGGACTGAGTAGATTGCCAGAAGTTCACGACCGAAAGTCGAACTGGGGAAAAGAAAGCAATTGGGCGCAACGCACCGATGAGAATTTGATTGAGAACTGCTCCAGCGGCTCGGTTCGATGCGTACATTGTGAGAACATTTGAGTATTACGTTAAGGATAACAGAGCATCGGACGCTAGATGACCTCCAGCTTTAATGTGAGAAACGATGCTTCAGCGTCATCCGACCGTTCGATCCTTGACTTTGAGGCATTCGATCCTTTGTTAGATTTCGCCCAATTCGTTAATTCGGCAGTAGCATTCGATGAATCAGCGGTAAAAAACATACAAGCCGTAGAATCGTCGCAACTTGCTGATTGTTGTTGGCTGCGGAAATTGATCGATAGCCTCGACATTGCCTGAGAGAGGGCGGATTCCATCCGTAAATACTTCCACGCCGACAAATTTAACTACTAGCTTGAACAAATCGCACTTGGCTCGTTTGAGATTGAGTCCATATTCGTCAAGACGTGCTAATATGCGGTTGAGATGTTATTGATATTCGTCATCAGTAATTCTTGCCACGAGAATATGGTCGATGTACGTTTTGACAAACGGCATATCGTGGATTTCGCAATCCATCATACGTTGGAAGGTTAGTGGAGCATTTCGCAGTCCAACTGACGTGCGTCGGTATAGGAATATGCCGAATGGTGTTGTGATGGTCGTATTTTTCACATCCTCCGGTACTATCGGAATCCGATGAAACGCTTCGACGCAATCCAGCTTGCTGAAGAGTCGAATTCCTGATAATCCATTGTTGATGTCATTGAGGTTCGGCATCGGATAGCGATCTGGGATTGTGAGACCAGTGAGATTGTGGTGATAACCACACGGTCATAATACGCGATCTGATTTCTTGGCGATGTGAAGTGGGGTTGCTCAAGGCGATTTGCCTCGTTGAACAACACTGGTACGTTCGAGATCGGCGTATTCGTTTTTCGATACCTGTAGTGTGTCGCAGAACAGCCTTCGTGGTCGTGCAAAACACGGTGGCCCATGAGAGTGACAATGTGATGCTGAGTATGGTACGTGACGGAAGCGTTAGTTGATGGTTCCTCGAAAACGGACTTTAATCGTACCAAGAGCTCGCAGACGAAAAGTTTCATGTCCTTGCTTTGGCGGCTTTGTGCGGCAGAAGGTAGAGCGCGAAATCGCCGTTGTTTATATCAGCTATGATAAATCGCCATTGATACAGTTTGTTAGCGGCATCGAGCCGAAATTGTGGTGTCCGAAAACCGTAAGATTTGATCGGTGTGGTATTTGTAGCTATGAGGCTCTCGCACTCTGAATGAATTGATGTTGGGCGACAGCAAGCTCCTTTCACTGCCAGTATCGATAACCGTCGAGTCAATTTGTTTGCCGGCAATTCAAATTGAGTTTACTCTGTCTGTTGCATCTGGCAAGACGAAGCGTTTCAGTTTCCCTGATTTCGGCGGGACTATTGGCACGGAGACATTTGTTAGCTTAATGGCCAAGCTTATTGTGGCAGTACACGCCGTTATGCTGGGATCCATGAGAATGTGGTCTGGACCGTGGACGGAAATGGCGATTAGGACTGCAATCAGTGCTATGATTTCGATTACGACCTGGTCTGTCTCTAATCTGCAATTATTTGTCCGTTGCACCCAATTCGTCCAGGCGACGCTTAATTTATTTCATCTCGCAGCCCCACGTATGGTTTTGACCCACCATACTGCTGCTTGTGCTACCGTGATTCTCCTGGTCCATCATGCGATCGGCTGTTTCACTAATTTGTGGGTCAAAGGTTCCGACGATGAGGTCAGAACCTTGCGAACAGATTCTGGTAACAGTCCGAGAAATCAAAACCGAAGTAGGTCGTCTTTGTGTGCAAGCGGTGATATATGGCTCAGCGCGACTGAAGTTTTCATTCTCCGTGTTGTTCAGGTAATAACTGTGTCAGTTTCGTTTGTCAGTGGTTGTCAGAAAAACGATCATATTCGCCTTGATCGTGTGGTAACTATCTCTGACGTTGACTCTACTTTCGAGGATGATATGTGGGAAGCACTCGCAACAAGCTGTTAAGATTCGTTGATTCTGGAGCGTCGTCAAGGATACGTTCCAATTTATCGAGTCATATGCCAGAGTCTTTTTCGAAAAGTTCTGGCATCTTGATTGATTTAACATCCTCAGGTGTTTATTGTAGCACGTCATTTGTTGGCTGATATAGTAGTTGTGTCATTGTGGGCACAGCGTTCTCGTTATCCGTACTGAGTAGAACGACCATGTGTTTGTTTGTGGTGGACATTTTGAAGTTTGCTTCACCTTGGCGGAGTATCGAGAAAATTTGGGCCATTTCTGCCTTTGCGCCACGCAATCCACGCCACGCTGCCACGCCATTAGACTGATCCTAGAGTTCATACGACGTCCCGGAAATGAGAAGCAATAAGCGAAATGACGTTGCGTGGCATTGGCAGTTGATTGACCAGTCGAAGACGCCAATTTATGATTGACTTGACCGAACGTTTTGTTGTGTCAAGATACGGTAATTGCAGCACCGTTGCATTGCCAAATGAATAAACATTGACTCCGTTCGATAGTGTCTGATGGAGCTTACATCATTATATCTGAATACCGAATGATACAGATAACAATTAGAAACCAGATTGTCGGAAACCACCGTTGATTTCCCGTGTGGATGGCTCCACGTCGTTTTGCTTTTGTAACGTCAATTGAGCAGGTGTTAAACCCTGTGGTCTCTGGTAGTTGCTTATTTGTCCGCGTCGGACGCTCCAGTCCAAAAGCCAGTGTGACAAATTGATCACAATCGTTTCCTGTTCCAGACGCGGTATCTTGAAAATGAACTGAGTGTAACCGGATTTTCCGGACGGAGTTATGGTTAAGACTTAATCCTGATGAACTTATCTTGCTCCGGTGGAAAAGCGGATGATTGCTTTGCGTGTTGATTGCTCGATGCCACCATTGTTTGGCACCGATTGGCTTCGAATGTCGTCGTTGTTCGCGAAAGCCCAGATTGACATGAGATTTTCGATTGCCATAGGGTGAGAGGATCAGTATACCTACCAGGTTGACATCGTTGTAGGTAAAACCTACTCCGTCACGCCCGTCGACGCTCAACCATACAGCTGTAAAGCTGGTGGTTTGCACCTCAAGGCCACCCTGGTTACCGTGATTGCACTGATGAATGCTGACATTAGCATTCCGATGACTCGACCGATGTGTTACCGTGCCTGGGATCACAATTCATGAGCCGTTGATAAATACAATGGTTCTTGCAATAGTTTATTAATTGTCCGAGCCGGACGATCTATTCCAGAAACCACTGGGTCGGATCGACTTGGCGTTGAATTCATTTCGTTTGACCTGCGTTGCTGTTGAGCGGTGCTCCGCTACCGATCGACGTCGTCTTTGTTTCGTTCGCCTTGTTCGTTTTCAGGAGCGAACACTCCCGTCTGTTTCACCAAATGAACAGCGGTAAACTATAAAATTTCGAAATGTTCGAATAATGCCTTTCATTTTTAATAGATTTCGGTCGAACGAGCCAAAATTTCGATTATCAATGGTTGAATTTGCAAAACACATCAAGTTGTAGGGCTGTTAAGCGAATCTTAAACCGATAATGCACAGGCTCACAAAGACAGTGCCGCGGTCTGATAATTTAGTCAAAAGTGTTAGAAAAAATAAATAAAACTTGCTTAATATTACATGTGTTGCTAGGTGGATATGAAGTAATGTTAACTGTTGCTCAGCTAGAAAGTCCATTATGCGCCCCGCAAATTGGTAACCAGCTTAATGCCATTTTTGTGTGCATACCGTGTCGAATTGATAATAATTGGAATTGATTTCGCTCTGCGCAATTATATACTTCCAAATAGTAACTAGTCTTTCAGTTTGGGTCTACCGAGCTGAATTAGGTTTTTTGTAGCATGTGCTAGAACAGATTTTATGCGGATATGCATCAGTAGAAACAATAATGTTACGACCAACTTGTGTCAATATGACTATGTTTTGGGTCAATTTCGTAGTTTAGTTTCCAATTGAATTCATCGACTATTTCAGAATTTTGTTTTCTCCTACGGTTTCTATGGTATCCAACGGAGAAGGGTGTATATCAGTCATAGTCTGCTGCAGTTTAAAAATAGACATTGTATAGTGACCTAGCTTTGGTTCGTAAGCCGTAAAAAGGGGTATAACAAAATTATTGTTGACCCTGCTACCCTAGCGCAACCATTTTCCAACAACATTATGACCGTACTGACATATTTTTGTCCAACGGCTGGAGTTTTTCTTTGCAGTCTTTAGTATTTTACCAAGTGCAGGAATGAATAACAACGCCGCGTGCTATATAGTCAACGAAATAGTCATATGTAATTTAGTTCAACTTGACGAGGCATGTCCATTTTATGTTTCACTAATAACGACAGTTCAAACCACGCTTAATGTTGAAGAGCTTCAATGAATGAGCGGCTATGAATGAGCAGCTATGAATGAGCAGCTATGAATGAGCAACTATGAATGAGCACCTATGAATGAGCAGCTATGTATGAGCAGCTATGAACATGATACGATTAGCTTAAAACTGATATAAAAATTTGTATAGCCTTGAACTCACAAACATTAGCGTGGTTTGAAACAGCCTCGGCACCAACAGCAGTCTGCGAGTCAAAATTAATGTTACAGTTTTTAATCCTCTCATGCCCACAAGGTCCAAATGAACACAACGCACATTGCGACTCGTTGTGTTTACTGAGTTTGTCGCATATCGTACGTTTGAACGTGCGTTGTTATTCGCTCGCATTGTGAGGTTCCTTAGGGAACCGAGCAACAACTCTCAGCTAGCTCAGTGGTTTGTGTACATAAGTTTCACCCGTACGTTTCGGGTTCGATCCCTGGCGCAGGCTTGAGTTTGTCAAACATTGCACGATACTCAAATTAATTCGTGCATGAAGGGTATTTTCAATTTAAGCCGTGCCCGTTTATATGAAGCTTCAAGTAATTTTTTACAAATTGAAATGTTTGCACACGACGCTTGACAAATCCACTGCTCACGTTGTGTTCGTAGTTTGGATGAATACTAGTTGAAACTCTGAATTTTGTCGCATGGATGTGAAGTATTACCACCTACCTTTAAAACTTCTTGAGGGACAATTACCATTTCTGTGTGAAGCCACCAATCTTATAGAAAAAGGATAGCTCATATAAATATCCATGAAACTTTGCACAAAATATGGAGTTGTCAAGTTGTGACTTTTCCTAGATTTGGCCATGCTTAAAGTATATGGAATGATGGAAATACGGGTTTGCTCGTATCATTCTATTTTGAAGCTTATCTTGTTTGGCCTCACTACGAATGGCAATTTATTACGTAGCTATTAGTTTCATATAAATTTTTTTGGTTTTTACAATTTCAGTCTTCACAAGTAGCTGGGAATTCGCCGACTGGGGTTCTTCTATATTTTATCTCAGCGAAAACAATCTTGATATGCAAAGTTATATAAACAACCAAATAATCGTCTAATCGTGCGAGCTGATTACGTACAACTGTCTCCGATAACTTAAAATGTACTCGACAATAAAAACATGCCGTTTCTTTGCAAAATATACTTTAAGCTTTTTGTTAGTATTATATTAATTTTTTATTATATTATATTTTTTTAATTATTATTATTATATTATTTATTATATTATTATTATTATTATATTATTTATAATATTAATTTATTTATTTGTTAGTTTTATATTAATTCATTGATTGGATCATACGTCACTTATGTTAGACCTATACTTAAATACGTTACAGCCATGTTAGTCGACTGTTTAGCATTTTATAAAGATGTGCTAAAACGGTGTACAACGATACTTTACTAGAAGATTATTTAGTTATGCATCGCTAACTGATTACAGCTGGCCCCCCAAAACTCATCATAGAGGAAAGAATATTAAAATAGAAAGTACTTTCACTGCTCTCTGACTGACTTATAAATACCAGAAAGAATGATCCATCTGAATGTTATAGATGCTGTACAACAAGTAGATATTTTTAAATCTAGTGAAACGAAGTTTGTCTTTGACAAAAACCCTCTATTACCGCTCAATTAGCAACTATATATAAGCGGTCAGTCATCTATAAAGCCATGTCCGTTGTATAAAATTACAGTCGGTGCTACACAATTCGTTATTTACTTTTCATTAATTTGTTTTGTTACTACAAGTGGTTATTATTTTTTAAAACAGTTGTTCGCCTCACTAATGCCGATATGCAATGCATCTAGACTTTATACGGAAAAGAACAAATTTACTAACATCAACACCGCTCAAGAATGGTTTTCCAAACATAATACAACGATAAAATCTGGTCAAAGTTCATAATTTTTTCTAAATTTAAATGTAGATGTTCATGATTAATCACCGGCTATCTACAGTACATATATATATGCCTTCTTTATTATATGTTATAACTGCTGGTATTTTACTTGTAATTCGTATCGCACAAAATATACAGTGTAATTGAAAAAACAAATTAGTTGTTTTTGTGTAACATAGCATTATAATGGAACAGTTATACCTAAGTGTCCAGAATAACAAGTGTCAGAATGCATCGTATATCAATACCTTTGCGCGTTAACATTATATCGGTTAAACTTCCAGTTGTCCCGAAATCAATTAAAATTCGTGTCTTTGTTCGAAATGTTCCTCCTTGGGTCTGTAAGTTTGTATTAAAACAGTTGTACTGGCGATTCCTACACGCGGCGTTCACGTTATAATGTCTCCTCTGTTTGGAATTTTTGGCCATCCTGTAGTCGCGACCCTACCGTTTAGACAGTCAGGGTGACACCCATACTGTAAACCAATTGCTGAGGGTGTACGACACACCCCTAGCTACTACATTTTTCTTGACAGTGTCGTACACACCCTTAGCTACTAATTTGGCGCGAATTAACTATAACAGACACCGTCTGTAGCTAATGCGGTTTATTAGTCAACTGTCCTGTGTAGTTTCTCTAAATTCTCGATATTTGTATCTAGCCCATATGAACATTGCTCAAATAATTCCGAACACAGTCAATAAAACTGCCAGAAGAGACGGTGTGCTTGACACTGTCGAGCAATGGTAATACGCGTACCTTTGAAAAAATTTATTAAAAACATGGCGGTGCCTGCGACACTCTGTTGTCAACAGTGTGCCTCACACTGTGTGGTGTACATAGGTTCCAAACGTTGGGGACATTATAACCTGAACGCCGCAACAAACATTGGTTAAAAACTGAATAATGTGCCGTTAATTTGGCGCCAGCACACAGTTGTTCATACATATCTTTAGACCCAGGGATTGTGGATACACTTAGGGGTGCATTAGGTGTTCTGTTAGTATATTTAATTGAGTTGAATTTACATTTAGACTAAACTTTTCGTGTCTTGAATATCTGGCGATTTTCCTGAAGTAATTGTTGAACATGCCTTACCATTATAATATTACTTTCGTACTGCTGTGATATACTTTTGTTCAGTAAAATGACCAGAAACACATACAAAGACAGAAATACTAAAATCCTTTATACAATATACAACGACAAATGTAGGTAGGTAGTTTTACTGGACATTAGCTTTCTGTCAAAGGATATGCTCAAATACTTTTTGATTTGTTCAACGTTTTATATTATTCACTGATTAAAACTAAAAGCGCTTACATACACGAATATGTACACTGTAGGTCTTGTCAGTAGCAATATATCTGCGCTACCGAGCTACGGTGAGGCCATTATCAATTATGGTGTGTCTGTATGCTGATTTTGCTCAAACAGTGTAACCACCTAAGTATTTACTCTCGCCTGAGCAACGCAGCTCCGGACTACCCAGTTTTTTTTGCATTCGTGGGCAGTGTCTAAAGGTCCTAGAAACTGTTTTCTCGAACAACTTTTAAACTTCTGTTTCACATTATATACTACACAATTCAAACTCACCCCATTTTCAAGTGGTGATTTTGCAATTCGGTTTTTACAGCCCCAACTTTTGCACTAGTGGAACCCCGATTGGTCTCGCGACCAGAAAGTGTCACATACATTACAGCAAGTAAGCATTCCCATAAATAGTCTTGCCTTAAGTTGACTGTGTCTAAAATGGAATTGCCCAACAAGCCGTAACGTGTTTCTCAGTCAACAATCACTAGTAGATACCGTTGATCAGTATCCGTTTATTGAGGTTTACCTTTGGTATAAAATCAGGAATTGAGCGGTCGCCGTTACCTCATTCTCTGTATTTCTAGGTTAACTGCTTTGCTAAGGTTCTTTGTCGTTTAACTCTAATTAACAGTTCTGTAAGTGGTTCTTAACATTGCAGACGTCTACTATATATATTGTTTGTGAGAGATATATGTCTAAGCATTTTTTGCATAATTTGTAGGTTTTTCTTACATATAGTTAGGAATATTTTTATTCCCCTACAAAAATTTAATGTTCAGCTTCCTAAATAGTTTAAGTAACATTTTAATAGCTAAATGTGGTTACATTACTTTATTTCGATGACTGGTAAGATAAGCGAATTTGTATTGCATAATGGAAACTAGTGGGTTTTTGACAAGGCGAATCAATGAGTGTGGTCGGGTATAAGATAATAGACAGTGCTTTACAGTGCTGTTTGCCGTTTTACTAACGTCAAAATAACTTACCCGTTCTTACCTGAGGTGGATAGCAACTTGATGCTTCACTGTCACAACAATTTAATTTCTGTTTTATATATTAGTGATAAATCAGTGACAGAATACACTCAAAGCAGAACGATAGCAGAACCACTTTTGATAAGTAGATGCATCCGAAGGGTATTAATATTTTAGGTAATTTTTTGTCCTCAAATGGAAACAGATAATTCATTTCGAAATTTGATAATAGAATGCTGACTGTAAATAATGGATTCTTCAGCATTTTTGTGTCGCACATATATAGAGATGTTGTTGATATCAGCGTGTTACTTTGGACAAAGACTATGAAAACAGTAAAATTGTACTTTATGCTGCCATGTATATAATATACCAATGCAATCAAAGTTTCTCTAAATAGAATGGCTGAAATACTTTTGCGTTGCAACCGATATTGCCGAGTGAACTAATCATGGCAGATTAATAATCTTAAAGCTATATGAATGTTCCTTATTAAAAGGAATTAAAGGTACCCAAGTTTATGCTTAGGATGAGGGTACTGGTCTCTTGTTTCGTGGTAATTGCAGCCAGAGTTGCCGAAGCACAAATCGTAAAGGGATGCCAGTTCCAAAGAACAAACTACGTTTTCCTCCCAATCAAGCTTGTACCCATTACACGTGGGTAGCACTGTGGTCTTAGTCCTGTGCCCAAGAATGTTATGCCCATAGGAGAGCTTGAACACGAGGCCTCATGATTGAAAGACTTTGCGCTGGAATCACTGTGCCACATGACCACACGAATATACCTGAAATTCGCATAAATAGTGAAAACAGTTTATCATATCATATCGGTTAACTTATAGCGAAAATACATATACATATGTCAACAATGTAGTTGGATTATTTTAGTCCGAAAAATTGTCCTATCATACCTCTGAAGTAATTAGTGTAAAATAATATTGTTTGTGTATGAATGTAATATAACATGTGCCATACTGCATGTACTTGGCAAACTTGAGTCAAATCGGTTAATGTATTACTATGTTAAGACATATTTTGAGTTAATTTCAAGCTAAAATATCAGTCTTGATACCGTTACCGATACTAACAAGAGTTGCTGAAAGATACATGTAGTACATGGCGAATATCTCATTTATATAGATCCACTTATTATCAAGTTACAAAAATGAAGACATCTAAAGTACGGTTAATTTTTGCATAAAAAATGCCTCATTGACTCCTCCGTGGGTGTAGTTACATATAAATATTTAATCACAAAATACATCAAATAGATAAACATTTACGCAAATCCGTTAATCAGTTTCTGAGTGACAGCTCTCACGTAAAATAATGTTCATTCCTTTTTTTATGTCAAAATTAATTTATATAAGCATGTATATTTTTTGAACCTCACCGAATTTGGTATATTTTATACATATTTTCACTGAAGCAAATGTATATAGTTATATATGGCTCGATGGGCCGTGAGGTCATATTATTGTGTGCAAAATCATGTAGCGAAAACTGCTTTTATTAAATATACTTCAAATTTTCATATTCTTGCATTAACTTTTTCCAGGATCTAGGCTATACATGCTCGTAGGGCTAGGGGGTTACCGCCCCTTGAGGGACCAATACACTCCCCCCCAGGGTTCGGCTACCCCCTCCCGCGACAGGTGGTCCAACCTTCCCGACCTTATGACGGCGCCTCAGGCGCCGAACATATAGGCGCCGATCTCGCCCTCCATAAACACGACTTTCCCCGCCGACAGGCTTACCTCCCGGGGGGGGGCTGAATGCCCCGAGGACGCCTTTGCACTTCGGATATCGGGTTATGTAAGACCTAAGTCCTATAAGTCCCAAAGGAAATTAATCGGTCTTAAAAACTTTGTTATCTTTATTGATCCAAATCAAACGCTACAGTTAGTTTTATTTTTTCATTTTTATATATAAATCTAAACATATATTACTACCAGTATTTCCTTATGTGATCACGTTTTTGCATGCGTTGCCGCTCTTTTATGTTAGAGATCAATAAATCCATTGCCTTCCTCGTTGCCTAAGCTCTCCAAATTGCAATCAACATTTGTATATTTTATAGCTGCTTCAACAAGTTTTCCGTTCGGCAACGTTCAATTGTTTTTTTTGTTTGAGTTTGATATATGACTTACAAATAGATGTTTCATTACACCCGACAAACGAATGCTAAAGTAACATTTGTAAATAAAAACAATTAATTAAAGACACTACGATTTTGAAAAAAGCGCTGTGTTTGCTTGAGTGTACTGATTGCTACAATAATCATGATTTTGATATGTGCCAAAAGGCATGCAAATTAGCATAGTTTATATTTATATATTACTTGTGTTACTGTTGTATTAATAAAGCGGGATTGCCTTCAAATAGCGGCTTTTTTGAGATAAAAATTGTTTTTGTGTGACTATGTCACATATAAGTTATTACTGGTTTATGTGATTTTCGCTATTTTTTATACAACACGTAATAAATACAAGTAGTCTATTTGGATACATAGCTTTGTTGAAACTTTGGCAAGGTAGAATTCTTTACGATTACTTTGCGGTTACGCGATTTTTTGTTAGAGCTGCCACCTTGGGATTGTGAGCCAAAGTTCTAGAAAACCCATAAAACCTGAATTTTCAAAACTTTGACTAAATAATTTTCAGGATAAGCGGTTGTCTTATACAACTATTTAACTAGTTAATCATGTTGACTTCGTTTTTTCAACTGTCT
>JASANE010024772.1:0-42813 GCA_030248225.1 Trileptium ribeirensis | reverse complement strand
TTAATTCTTTTCAAGTGACTTGAAAATCTCAATTGTAGTCTTTTAAGAGCTTATTAACGCTGCGTAGTATATATGTGTATTGATGTTATACAAAACTTCTCAAAATAAACATTTAAAAAATTTTGTTAATTTAAAATTTTTAAAATATATATAGTCGTGTTGGATGTCATTTGATTTGACTCAGCGAGCCAAATTGAATGATACAAAAATCATGATGATCAAGCGAACTCATCAAAATTTACAGGGCAAGCGGGATGTTGTCACTAATAAGAAACGTTCAAAAGTAGAACAGGCAGAAAGAGCAAAATAAATAAAACGACCTACACCGCAGCAGCAACAGCAGTGGATTTCTATCGTAATATATTTAAAAATCAAATGTTCTTAGAATATATAGCCATGCTGGATGTCATTTGATTTGGCTCGAGACAAATTGAGTTAAGCAAAAAATAGTCTGGTCAAGTGACACCTTCAAAATTTACAGTTCAAACGGAAGTTGGCCATTTAAAAAACGTTATAAATATAGAAAAGGCACGAATAACAAAACTAACATTGTGTTCACTCCACCAACAGGAGCAGCTGGGTTCTTTAGTAACTTTTTTTTTAATTTCAATTTTTTTAAAATATAGTCACGTGCGGTTTCTTTAGTAATGTAGATATTGTGAACTGTTCACGAGTTGTTAATGTTTTCTATTTATGCCAGACAGTGTATTTTAAGAAAATTCTGGATTGCCGCGCTTTCCGGTCCAACCTGTTCTGCCAATTTTAAAAGGCTTGGGTATGACTGGATCGAATTCACAAACACACTCTGTTGTGTCGACCTTGTTTTCAAAACAGTTTCACCGGACCGAGAAACTCTGGCACATCTTTTCCACTACTGTGCATTATCAAATTAAGTTGCTTTATCCTTATAATTTATGTTAGTTATTTTTGTTAAATGCCGCTGAAGCTAAACAGTGAGTCCATAGGCAATCAAACACCGGTCCTTCCGCCTGCGCAGCAGTTGTGCTAATCACTACACCATGGACCCGCCTGAAACTGTTAGTATCTTGTGACCATATTCTAACTAGCGAA
The DNA here is from genome assembly GCA_030248225.1 of Trileptium ribeirensis. Lineage (NCBI taxonomy): Eukaryota > Metazoa > Nematoda > Enoplea > Enoplida > Thoracostomopsidae > Trileptium > Trileptium ribeirensis. Next base: position 41,742 of record JASANE010024772.1, on the reverse strand, counting down.
TTGATGTTTCGCTAGCATTGATATCTATTAGCGTGTTCACTACAATCCTCTATATCTAAGCCCAGACTGAAAGTTCCAATGAAATCAGCTCGGCAAAAAATGAAATGACAAGGTTTACATGCATTGAACATTAGAACGTGTTAAATAATACATCCATGGAGAGCGCTAGTGTTCCTACACATTTAGACGCCATAATAGCTTATTCCTTCAATATACTGCTCTATATATGCGTTAGTACATCCTATTCTGTCATTGCAGATATCGAATCGCAAACCCTTGTTACAGAAAACAGGTTTAATTTCATCCGGTTTTTCGCTAACCGAAAAATGCCAAAATCAAGTCAAGTGCCAGAAATTAAACCTTGGGTTTGGCGATTACAGTGTGCAGAAATTCTGTTCCCTAATGTATTATCATTTAAATTTGGATTATACAGTGTTCGTGAACAAATTTAATGCAAAACTGACGTCACAATCAAATCGACAAATTTCGTTCTCAAACATTTGGTTAATTTTACTTCAATTTTCGCGAACACAAAATGATTAAATTTCAATCACGACCGCTGTGGTCGCTTACAGTTTTGCGTCGAATTTCAATTGATCAAAAAGCGTTCCTTAAAAATTTTTATCCAAAAATACAAAATAGGATGGTTGCCGGGGTCATTATAAGTTTAGTCGAGCAATACAGCTTGAAGGGACACTTGTACATTGATACAAAGATATCTATTTACACCATAATCGATGCCTGAGGTGTCTTGTTTATAGTTCTGGACTTACCATTATGTCTGCTGTGATTGGTTTTTCTTATAAAAATAATTGTTATGGAACGAAGTCGAGCACTACGTAGATATTGTTTATTGAAGCGGTTATTACTGATAACGCGGCGTTCACGATATAATGTCCCCGCAGTTTGGACCTTTTGTACCCCTGTAGTCGCGACCCTACGGTATACACAGACAGGGTCACACCCATACCGTAAACCAATTTGTGATGGTGTACGACACACCCATAGCTACCGCATTTTTGCTTACGATGTCGTACACACCTTTAGCTACCAATTTCGCGCGAATTAGCACGAACAGATATCTTCTGTAGGTAATGCGATATGTTAGTCAACTATGCAATGCATATTTTTTATAAATCTCAGTAATGGTATCTAGACCATATGACTGTTGACAAGATTATGCCGCAGACCGTCAAAACCTCCAATGAAGACCTGATGTGCTTGACACCGTCGTAAAGTAGCTATACATCTAGCTAGCGACCCTGGAAAAATTAATAAAAAACGTGGCGGTCTCTAAGAGACCCTATTGTGGACAGTGTGCTTGACACTGCGTGTGGTACATGGGTGCCAAACATGGGGACATTATGCATCATTTAAAATAAGATGCGTGCGCATGGTCATAATTATGTCACGCGTTCAAATGGGCTAGCTACTATGTTACTCATACAGTCCAGCTCGACTATTTAAATTTTGAACAGCCTAGGTAGTCTATGCATTTGTCATCGAGTGTCGAGCCGGACTGTGCTTTTGTCACAAGGCGTTCAGCTGAGCCCTATAACTTAAGCCAGAGACTATCCAGTCCGCGAACATTGCGTTTTACTCTACGTATCTAAATAATGCTCCAAAAGCGGCATACAGCTTAAAAAATTAATTGTATATATTAAAACAAATATATAACTTAGAATTAGTGTAAAAATACTATACAACAAAATGCTATTACACTAAGCACATTACTAAATAAGATTTCTCAATTGACAGTTCAGCCGGACGCTCCGTTTGTGACGCAGAGCCTAGCTAAGGTCCCTGTTTGTCACATTAAGACTAGCTAAGCTATAAAAATGTACTATAGTAATCCAGCTAAGCTATAGTTCACCCGAACTAGTTGAGTTGGACGCGTGACATAATTTGGCCCTAGCACACGCATCTTATCGTAAATGATGCATATAATGTGAACGCCGCATAATACACAGTGTAAGGTCGCATGCACCGTAAACACTTCATTTATATTACATAGAAGCAATAACGTGGTTTATTTTAGTCCAAAATAACGTTATAATCCTTTTCCCAGCAGAATTTGGAAATTTGGCAGACTAGAGCGCCTTCTACCAAGTAGTATATATAAAGCTAAGTTTGATCCAAGTCAGAGCAGTTCAGGTAAAGCCTTATATAGATTAATAATAAAATTTAAATTTTCTACCACAAATCTGCATTATTAAACTCCTGTTTCCGCATGCCACTTGACATTTGTTGCTATATTGTTTACTAGATATTTTTCGTATTTATTAAAAGTTTGTATTCTCTTATCATTGATTTTATTGATAGTAGGAAACTTATTATACTAAACAGTGAAAATGTGCTGGTGGCAGCAAGCATGCAAGCCACTATGACATTTGATGGTATGTTGTTCACTATAGATTTTTTTATATTTATCAAAAGTTTGTATTCCCTTATCATTGTTGATAGCTGAAAACTTGTTTTGCTTAACCGTGAAAATACGCTGGTGGTGATAAGCATGTACTGCTACATAGGAGCACTTTTATCGTTATAAGTTTGCACAAAGCTAACTCATGATGATATTCTATTACACAGTTTAAACCAATTTTATCTCAAAAACACAGCTGTGTGACGCGCTAATCACACATAATTGCCCTTCTTCCTAATGGATTCATTGCAATCGAAACAGTAGAAAAATTCGTATTTTCGATTAAGTACAACTATGTATACAGTAGAGAGTTGTTTAAGCTAAAACGAAATGCAGCCAAAGCTGATTTACATGTACAATATTTACGATGTTAACAAAGGTTGTTAACAATGTTGATATTGATATTCTATTACACAGTTTAAAACAATTTTATCTCAAAAACACAGCTGTGTGACGCGCTAATCACACATAATTGCTCTTCTTCCTAATGGATCCATTGCAATCGAAACAGTAGTTAGGTTGCTCTACAACATAGCCTGTTTAAAAATCCATTTGGCCCAAGTCCTGCATTGATAAAAGCCACGTAGCAAAGCATTATATGCTGTCTTATAGAGCACGTTTTCTCTACAAAACGAGCATAAATGAGCTCAACATTTTTGTCGGACCCCTTTTAACCCTACATAGGCCTATTCGGCCCACTTTTACAGCGAGCAAGAGTTGGAATCTGTTTGCGCGTCTAACTAAAACAAATATAGATTTTAAACATTCGAATCAGCTATAGTTCGAGTCTATCCTCCTAGCGAAACTTGAGTTATGCCTTTCACGCCAAATCCCTATAAACAGACAGTGTCGAAAGTTGCCACTCTGGCCAATGATAATTCTTCGCTGCGCTCGTTCCGCTCACTACCCAAAATTCAATGAAACACCGAATATGACATATTGAACAGAGGTAATAAATATAAATATATTCTATACTCGCGTACTGAATATAAAATAGCGGTATGATCTGATTTGGCCTATGCTCTAACCTGTATATTGGTCGATCACTAATGTGTGAAGTCCTCTGCCGCCATTTTCTCCCGTAACATTGAATTGTACAGTGCCATTTAATACAACTGATACCTCAGTTAGCGAAGACACGGCTTCTACTCGTAGCGCCTTCGCTCGTGGTATTTCTAAATTATTTGAGTGAATCGATGTACCAGGCTGTGTGACGCATTTCAAACGCCTTTGCCAAGCACAGTGCCCAATATCGACACCGTTGCGTAGCGTCGCCGTAATGTTGGCTGTCAATGGATCGCCCCATTTTTGGTTTCCGCTGGGGCATGATATCGACTCATGTAAGACGTTTGTCGTTTTCGCTTCTTTTGTTATTCGTTTTCGTACAGCAGCCAAATGAACAACGAATATCCAGTTACAACGAAATTTGAGATTTTTGATGATTTGAGTGCTGCCTACAGGGAAACGAAACAAAACCAGCATAACAGTTGAAAAGTTCAAATTTTATTTAGTTAGTGGTGCATTTCTCCTTAATAGAAATGCGTCACAGCAGTATTTAGTGTCCACGATTTTATACAGCTCAAAATGTAGTTCTGATGTTATATAACCTTTACAAAACAGGTTTCTAACATGGCACATTCCTCAAAAGAAAAAGAACCATAACCGCTGCAACATGCGTACTAGCAATTAACCGAACATTTTGAGCATCATACACACACTACGGTAACATGTGTTTCTGTTGTTTGCGGTTACTAAAGCCAATGTAATATATTTTCTTTTCTGATTTAGTTCTAAGTCCCAAGTCCTGCAAAATTTCACTACGTGTTATTTACTTTCATGTCAGATCACATGATATGTCTGTAGTAGCTTCAATGGCAGTTTGAACGATAGCACTCCTAGATAACATATTGCAATGAAGACTTGTTTATGACATATATAAAGCGATTAATTTTCAAAAACGTTTCCAGATTATATTTAGCAAAATAGCTTAAAATATCACTGTAGCAACGGCTCGAACTCAATACCTCTTTAGTACCAATACCACGCCCAGCCATCAAGCTACGGAACAGATACTGCCGATGGCTATATACTAGTATATTACGATACGTATATAGTAACAATCTTTGTATATAATTAATTTCTTCCTCTACGGTTGTGACGTCTTAATCTAATGTTTACAGTACAGTTTCTAGAAAATTACCAAGGTTAAGCGAAATATGGTGGGTGATCTGTATTTCAAAATTTTACCTACGGGTTTCGTATAGTACTATTTACTTTCTACGGAACTGAACACGGCAAAATACTGACAACATTTAGCGTGAACAGAAATGATCAATTCGTAGAACAACAGCGAAATATCGACAGACGAGTAAATGAATTTAAATTCATTAGTCCTTTCATGACCGACGAAGCAAAATGGATCAGATAAATAGAACAACGTTTAATAAAAGCAACAAAAATATAGACGAACTGAGCAAAATATGGAAATCCACCAAAATCAATTTGAAGATCCAAATCAAACTACTTCGGTTGTTATACGCTTCGCCTTGTGTTCTTAGACTGTGAAAATATTGAGAACAGGCAATAAGTGTTCGATATGAGGTGTTACCAATACTGCTACAGATACCGTAGTTAGCTCGCCGTGTCCGCGAGACAGGAAAGATGATCAAACATTCTGCAAGTCTACATTCCATTAATTGCGGTTTCATCTGACATTGCAAATTCCACTACGTCATTTGAATTTGTGAAACTGTTGGCAAATATGACAGGCGAAAATTGATACATTGACAGAATGATTTTATTGTCACATAACGCATTTTCCGTATATCGATACAACATAATGCTGCATTACATAATTGCTCAGTGCATTAAAACAAAATTTACGCAGATTTGTACCATTTCAACACGTATAAATATTAAAGTGAGATTTTATCTTCTATTCTCATACTGTGAGAACGAGTCGGTCTTGTTAATCGTCATATTTTATTAACGGGTTTTAATAGGCATTCCAACGATCTCTATTATTAGTACCATTTCAACACGTATAAATATTAAAGTGAGATTTTATCTTCTATTCTCATACTGTGAGAATGAGTCGGTCTTGTTAATCGTCATATTTTATTAACCGATTTTAATAGGCATTCCAACGATCTCTATTATTTGTACCATTTCAACACGTATAAATATTAAAGTGAGATTTTATCTTCTATTCTCATACTGTGAGAATGAGTCGGTCTTGTTAATCGTCATATTTTATTAACCGATTTTAATAGGCATTCCAACGATCTCTATTATTTGTACCATTTCAACACGTATAAATATTAAAGTGAGATTTTATCTTCTATTCTCATACTGTGAGAATGAGTCGGTCTTGTTAATCGTCATATTTTATTAACGGGTTTTAATAGGCATTCCAACGATCTCTATTATTAGTACCATTTCAACACGTATAAATATTAAAGTGAGATTTTATCTTCTATTCTCATACTGTGAGAATGAGTCGGTCTTGTTAATCGTCATATTTTATTAACCGATTTTAATAGGCATTCCAACGATCTCTATTATTTGTACCATTTCAACACGTATAAATATTAAAGTGAGATTTTATCTTCTATTCTCATACTGTGAGAATGAGTCGGTCTTGTTAATCGTCATATTTTCTTAACCGGTTTTAATAGGCATTCCAACGATCTCTATTATTAGTACCATTTCAACACGTATAAATATTAAAGTGAGATTTTATCTTCTATTCTCATACTGTGAGAATGAGTCGGTCTTGTTAATCGTCATATTTTATTAACCGATTTTAATAGGCATTCCAACGATCTCTATTATTTGTACCATTTCAACACGTATAAATATTAAAGTGAGATTTTATCTTCTATTCTCATACTGTGAGAATGAGTCGGTCTTGTTAATCGTCATATTTTCTTAACCGGTTTTAATAGGCATTCCAACGATCTCTATTATTTGTACCATTTCAACACGTATAAATATTTACTATTCTAATCCGAAGCGAGCCGTGAATGCTATAATTTTCTGCAGATGCGTTTATTTCAAAAACTAACCGGGCTCATGGTAGAACTATATGATTCATTGTATGAACTTTACATCCAAATCATATGTCCGAGGCTCAACAATGGTGCCGGAGTGCTTCGATGTAGGGGTTTCGGTCTTCCCATTGTGGAATCTGGCGGTTGGAGAGGGTATCGTCAGAAGGAAAGATCAATTTCTGAAATTTCTAGGACTCAACATTTTTTCCAATTTTTGTTATTTCGCTCTGATATTTGCCAATTTTCTCCCCACATGTTCCCATTTCAACACTTTGTACTTATTTTCCATCGGTTTTTGCCAATTTTTCAAAAAAATTTTCCGCACATCTTTTGCGCACGGGGCGGAGGCGGGCGGAGCCTAAGGGCAAAATCTCCCTGTTTCCGTATGAACATGTATGATCTAGATTTCATCCGCCATCCGCATCTTTCTCAATTCCATTATGTATCTATGTCATTATGCAGTGTTTCTCTAGCATTTTCAGGTGGTATACGTTAGTGTAGCTAGGCAAATGGTATGGTTTATAATACGCAATAAAATTTTGGAAAATTTCAGCTATACTATGTTGCTAGATGGGATCTTTCTATAATCTGTGTACATGTGGCATTGATAATGTCACTAAAATGCCAAAAATGGACTTAGGCAATATAGGTAAGTTGAATGTTGGACCCTTATAGCGTTTACGCTGCTTCACTTTGAAATCTGACTTCTGACAGCAAATTGTAATTACTATATTCATAAATTGTACAGTTTGCGCGTTTAAAATAGGCAAAATGTTTTAGGAAATTTCGGCGTTCTTACAAAAGTAGCAATTTAACTAAACCATTTGCAAAGTTATAAACGACAAGCTAAAGTATCTGAAATGAAAACTGTTTAGGGAGTTCACTTTTTTTAACGTTTTTCTTCTAAAAGAAGTATGTCACGGCAATATTATACTGGGAAAGCTATCAGCAAATATATTTTTGACGTGGGTTGCTTTTGCGAATGAGTAGTGTAAAACACATAAGAAATATTGAGTTACAAATAAAAATAACGACTGTGTGTGGCCGTAAAGTTGTGCTAAAATTACTCAAAACCTGTTTTAGATGCGGACTTCCAAAAAATTTTCCGCACGTCTTTTGGGCGGAGGCGGGCGGAGCCTAAGGCGGAGCACTAATTAATTATACGATGAAACAGGTCGTGTCTGCTTCTTTAAAGTAGCTTCGGAATATTAACGCACAAGGCTAACTGATTTTTCGATTGTTGGTAAACAGATTACAACACAGGAGTTGCAAATATTATATATATTATATCTATTAAAATATTATATCTATTAAAAATAATATTTACGATGGTTGAAGCTTTTATGTTTAACAGGACCGTTCCGGTCTGTTACGTTAGCCCAAGCTCTCATCAAAGTTCGCCACGAACAGGCTCGAAAGGCTGATAATCCACACCCCGACGCGCTTCGATCTAATACCTTATTGTATTAACCCGACTCTTGTAGCGCCATGGATTTGTATTGCTCGCTTTTAATATTGTCTATTTTGTCCGCAACATTAACCGATTTTCGTGTTGCTTTGTTTGTCCGTCATGTATGTCACGCTTTTATATTGGTACGGGTATTGAATTAAGGAGACGCGATGTTACGTGGACAGAACCGATAGTAGGAAAATTTTAGGATTTTTAGAGACTTCGACCAGGTAAGAATTTCTTGGGTACATTCCTAAGCACGTAAGGTCAAAATTACGACTGTCCGGGAATAGGAGGCCTCTCGGCCGCTCGCCATGTGGCTGTTCGCCGAATGACGAACGGTACAGACACCGAAATTCGCTGGGGAGTAGTGAAATATTAAAATATTACTTTTTCCTAGCTTAACCAAAACTTCCCTCCATGGTCGAGGTTAAAGGAAAACAACGGCAAATGCGATAAAAACAAATTCGGATTTTCATAAACAGGTAAACCGAACGCGGCTTCAACGAGCCGTAGCCGGTTATTGCTCCGGAATTCGAAATCCTGCCCCAGTACTTTTCGGTGCAGAATAAAATGGGCTTTTCAAAGAGGTCTAGTGGAACAGAATCCGTCCATAAGTTATTGAGTTATATTAATAATTTCATCTCATTCGTCTAAACAACCGCTGCTTACGCTAAGTAGGGTTGTTGTCATCAATCGATTACATCGACTTATCACGCTGTCAACCTCTCTTTTATTCCTACATCTTTCTAGTGTTTTCTGTTTCTGGCATGCAACGCTCTGTCTAACTGGTTACGGCTATAATTCTGACAGATCTGGGCAAAATCGGCCCCACAGCAAAGTAATCACCGAGATTATAACCCTTACGATTTTCTAGGGAAAGTCCTAGATCGGCCCTTTTGGTATCAGTGTGCCGATTTGGTGAATCTACAATCCAGGAGCATCATGGTGTTACATCTTGTCTCTTCGTCGGTACGTAGGAAACGGCGAAAGCTTACTCATAATTTTCATTCTTGTTAAAATCACTCGATCAAGAGTGCCCCTATTTCTCCCCCTGTTTTAGAAGCCATTCCGGCCAACGCATTACATACCATTGTATGGCCCAGACAGCAAGGATTCCAATGAAGCCTGGCGAATTATTATCGGTCCAGCCGTTTATCCGCTATAGCGCGCACCCTATCGTGCATGTCTTTTGCTATTGTATACTATAGGAGTTAACATTCAATTTTCTTGCATTTTGTGAAATAGTATTATTTTTCTGCTAATTTGACTCGCCTGCTCTTGGCGAACACAACGATGTGCAGCGAGTCTCTATCTGACCATCCGGTGACCCGTAGTAACCCGGTAAAGTATGTCCCAAAATTGCTTAAGTCTAATAGTGGGTACAAAACTTTGAAAATTTTATCCCCAACTCTAAAGTCTGCAAATTGCCCCTCATTGTGTTCACCTTGCCGAGACGAATTTAACCATACCCGCCGGGTCTCTGTCCATCCTCCTTCCTTTAACGCAGGACAGGCACCGATGGCGCCCCTAGCTTCGTGAAAATTCTCTATTCTCATCATTTTATCAGTTTTTCAAATCCCACCCGTGGGACAGGGGTATTACCCCTCATTCGAGTTGCCCTGCCTAGGCGAGTACAACGATGGCCCTGGGGCATCGTTCCGCCCAGTCGTTAAGCTGAGAGAGCCCGCTAAAGCTCCCCATTCTAATACATGTAAATTGACCCGAGTGGGTCAGGACCTACTTTTGGGCCTAACAGCCTCGTGTTTGGTGCCAATCGAACACGTTGTTCGTCCTGGGAACGAATTTGACCCCAGCCCAATTAAATTCTCCCGGGAACCTGTTGCCCCCAGACCCTTCCCATGCCCCGTTCATTTCTTTTTGTTTTCTCTTCTGCCTCTCTCTAGCCGACCTTTTCGGTAGCTCTTTTGTTTTGCCGTGTCGTGTTGTCGTCTCGCTTTGTTTATGTTTTTTCTATGGCCGTCTGCTTGTTTTCTCTGTCTTTCTTTCTTTTCTTTCTCTCTCTTTCGTCACTCCTCCATGTCTGCCTCTTACTTTTAAACAAAATAGTACTTAAAATATTAATAATAATAACAATAATTAGTAATAGCTAATATATATATATATGTAGATGCATTGACAATAAAAACCCGAATAGACATGTATATTGATATAATTACTATATATATGTATACATGAAATAAATACAAATTAGGATTAAATTTGATAAGTTTTAGGAATTTGAATCATAGACAAGTATGTGGTATATAGAGGGACGGGTTGAAGGTTTGGAGCCCCGCTACGACCCTGGTGGGCCCCGCGAGGGCGTCCCCTTTCAGTAGGTGGTTCCTCAGGGGATATCCCACCTCTGGCACTCGGGAGGGTCTCGTACCGCGGTGTGTTCCCTTGGCGTGCCCGCGATGCGGCCGCAGTTTCGTGAAAATTTGAAATCAAGATAAATACAAACACCCAGACCGATATGTAAACGTGTAATGTTTACCTCTGCTGACGCTAGTTGCACGGGGATGACAACCAAAGAGTCCATCCATCGGCGTGAAACCATCGGAACGCAGACATGGACGGCGAGGAACAAACGGGAATAGAATTAACACATATCTCAGACAAAAAGATAAACGTGCAATTTCTGCACGTAAGCGCATGGGTATAATACGAGATCAGTAGCCGAATTGGGGTCATGGTTCACGATTAGGAATCCAATATAGTACTGTTAACAATTTAATATTTTAATTATTTTCATATTAATAATTGGTATTTCACACAATTTATTTTGCTTTGATTCTGCTAACGCCTGACTGTCAGACGTTAACAAGAGATTAAGATCCAAGAAACGAAGAAAAATTTGACTGAAAATTTTAACCTTCGCCCCAGATCTACAGGTGCAGATCTTTTGTTGACGCTGTCTATAACGGGACCTGAGTTTACATAGACCAGAATTCGCCAAGTTTTCAAACTTTTCCGATTTGCGATCGGAAATTTAATTGAAAAATGAGGGGCGACGGAAGATTGCCTCCGACTGGACGGCGACTAATAAAATTTGTACAGTTTGGTACCGACAAAATTGTCGAGGTTAGGACCAACCCTTCAAAAATACGAATCCTGTTGGACTTCGGCACCACGGAGTTCGGTTGACTTTAACTCCGTGGTCAACTTAGCTAGTTTAATCTTCGTGTTTTCTATTCTCTTTCGCCTGATCGATTGGGTGGTCGTCGGAGGAATCCACGTCGGCGTCCAGTGCCACGTCAAGGGGTAGTAGATGGTGCTCCGCGCAGGGATGATGACGTAAGTATGGGTGAGTGAAGCTAGAAAATCAAGAAGGGGTTTAATTTCCCCGAGATTAGGTACTTAAGTAAGTTACCATCGCCTTAAAATGTTCAAGTTTGAATGTAGCAACAAGATGTTCGTTGAGTTGACTTTTCCGTCCGCCGTAAGGCATCCCCTTTCGTTCAAGAATTGCTACACCAACTGAGTCACGGATTTACCAACATCTAATTAGAGTTCTCGCGCAAAACTTGAGATGCAATACTTTGGTTGAAGTCTTTCTGGTTCCCCGTGATCATAAATAGAACATAAAACCAACCTTTGGATGTCACAGGTCCAAACTTTCAAGCTTATTGAGCTAAGTTAGGATGTCAGAGAACTTTTCCCTGAGCTGATTACGGTTACAAATTTAATAGGAAACTCACTGTACTTGGAAAACCAGCTGCTAAGTTTATTGGGATTGTGAAACGCGTGTAAAATTTACTAATATTAGTAAAACATTCGGCGTCCGAACCGCGATCGGGGCTGAACGAATCATGTTTTTTCGGTAAAGGGTTTGGGCCTTTCTAGGCCCTACTCTGCCCTGGGATGGATAAATTTAAAATTACTTGTAAGCGAGTTAAGAAAATTTGGGTATTAAGGCCCGGCGTTCGAGCCGAAGCATGACCCCGACCAGGATCAATACACAAAAATTTAGGATTGGTTATTCTTGAGCAAATCACTTTGGAAATTGGCTGGGGTGCTTCAGCACTGGACGTTTCGTTTCGTTTATATATGCTTTGTGACCCATTCTTTGTGTGCGTTAATCACAACTTCTGATTGTTAAATTAATACTCAATTTCCTTAGCTTAGAGTCACCTTCGGCTGCTTAAGTGATATAAATACCGACCAGAGAATAGCTAAATTACCCGGCCCCAGCTCACAAATTACACGGGGATCAGACAGTAATTCATAGTTATGCATTATTTCACGGACATTGGTGAACTCATCAGGAATCGCGTCTGAATGACGCGACTTCCAAATGCATCCTAGGTTCCGGCATGGCTCAATCCCCTTCATTTTGCAAACAACACGCTAAGTGAGTTTTATTTTGAGGGTGACGCTGAGTTTTATTTTGAACTTGTTCGCCCTTTTGTGTTTCCCTCCTGGAATCCTGAATGCATTTGTATACTAACCAATATTTACACAATACCCGTAACGGGCGTCGCTTGTCTCTTCGAAATCGGTGAAACCTCTCCCTGTCATAATCATAGAATAGACCGGAAGCGCAGTGTTCAGCTCCTACTGATTGTTTTTGTATCGAGATTTGTCAGACTGTGCATATTGAAAATTCCATAAGATATCACACTTTACTAGGACTGCGTAAATTCAGAGGAACCACCGGTTAGCGTAAACCCATGCGTCTCTTTCGAACCGGGTATACGCCATGTTATCGACTTCATAGGATCAAATTTAATCAGCTAAGGCAGTATCAGCAAGGTTGTGAAGACAATCATGATTTATCTCTTAAATAGTCATGGACTGGCAAGTTACAAGGGGGCCATTAAGTAGGCACTTTAAGTTGCATTTGACTCAATTAGGGATTGGCACGATCCAACATAACGACTGGGACCAATTAGGATCAAAACTTTGGACAAAATTCCGTTTTAGCACCCGCCCAAACCCTTTGAAATTAGCTCGGATTTGAGAAAAGATTTTCCTCAGACCCGATGAGAGCAAACCGTCAAATTTTTTCAGAGCGACTTGAGCGCTGAGTTTTTGATTTTTCTTTATTTCGCATGGTAACCCGTTAGGTCGTATGTATATATATCTGGGGTTCAGAGTCAAGTATATATTCGGGGTTCAGATTCAGATTCATATATATATGTTCCCGGTTTGCATTCAGATTTCTCTCCTTTCTCTGTGTCATCATAGGATTTTGTCGCACGATGACAGAGTCTCGCCCAAGAATATATCCCTCGAACGTTCGATGGAAATATCAAAATTACCATCGTTCGAGGAAATACAGTGCAGTGAAAATTTCACTGCATTGCAGTTACATACGGCGCATGAACGGCAAAACACCAAAATAGGAAATTGGGGATCAGAGACGTAGAAGGGGAAGATAGGAAAATATCGGGTCCAAATTTAGGGTCCTACTTGGCAGTTCATTTCTAGGCCTGGATACGTCGAAATTCATAGGTATTCACTGGAATCTATCAAGGCTAACTCAAACGAAAGTGCAAGCACTACTTCGAACCTTATTTAGAAGGCGTCGCATATCGATGCAAGAGTAAGGCAAACGCTCATACAGCCCCGAATTACTGTTCGAGTACAGTTCTACCCGAAAAGTTCGACAGGAGCCTCCTCTACTCAAAATTAACGCCTACATACCAAATCAAAGTCAGCAAAAGTTGCCATCACCCAAAATTTGCTATTTTGAACCGTTTTTAGAGCTTAGTAACACCCGATCCAGAGGTAGTTCAAATGCCTTTCTTAGTTCTACCATAGTTATTGAGCCGAACGCATCAAAATATACCGAGACTCTAAGTCGGTAAATATTGAGCGGTCCAAAGTTGACAAAAAATTGCCCCTGTTAACTGTATGTCATTTTGGACCGACTTTCAGCATTTATTACTAAACATCCACACGTCGGAGGAAAGTCCCTCCGAGATTTTTGGATAGCCGTGTAGTAATTAATTTAAAAAAACAATAACATCAGTTCGGAAAAGCACCACCAAACTCAGTACAAATCGCCCCCACCCCCCTTTAGAGTATGAAATGTGTGCCGATTTTAGATCGCTATTGTCAGGGACAACTCAGGCAGACACGTGTCCCTATCTCTCAACTTATAGTCCCGTAATTTCTCTAGACATTCAACAACCCAGGATTATACAATCACTCTTATTCCCCCAGATACATCAACGCTAACTACGCATCAAAATCCTCAAATGCTACTGACGATTTTTAGTTTAAATTTAAGCCCTCCTGGCCGACTCAATTATAGTTGGAGAAATACCCCTCCTAATGTTCTAGGTAGGAGAGCACCCTACTTCCACAACGCGTTCATTGGCTTTGGTCCCTTTAGAGGGTCCGTCAGAAAATCGATAGGTAATGGGGCATTTACATTAAATTGAGTGCAGGCTGAGTAAGCATTGTCCAACAGTCAGGCGCCACTATCACATTGTCCTACAACAGGGAAAACCAACTATGAAGACATAAATAGCAGCTTAGTGATACTGTCCAGTTTTGCACAAGATTGACCTCAGACTCACATGTCTGTCCTGTATAGTTTGGGCTTACCGTATATGATGTAACACGGCATTAGGTATTGCGACAAGCTTGGGTTCCTGGCAAATTTTGAATTTCCAGGTTGGACAGCTGCCATACTTTGTATTTTGCTAAAATTTGAATTTCTCGCGCTGGATAGCTTCCACAGTATAAATTAACCGCGTTGGACTGCTGCCAAAATTTGAATTTGCCGCGCGCTACAGCTGCTAAAATTTGAATTTACCTCGTTGGACAGTTGCCAAAATTTGAATTTTCCCTGGACAGCCGCCAAATTTTGCATTGTCCTAAAATTTTATTTCCGCGCTGGTTTGCTACTAAAATAGAAATTAACCGCCTTGGACTGCTCCGAAAATTTCTATTTGCCGTGCTGGGGAACTGCCAAAATTTGAATTGTCTACGTTAGAAAGCTGCCAAAATTTGAAATTCCCGCGCTGGACAGATGCCAAAATTTGAATTCACCTTGTTGGACAGCTGCCAAAATTTGAATTTACCCCTGGACAGTCGCCAAATCTTGTATTTTGCTAAAATTTGAATTTGCCGCCCTGGACAACCGCCAAAATTTAAATTTACCTCGTTGGACGGCTAACAAAATTTGAACTGTCCGCGCTTGGCAGCTGCCGAAATTTGAAATTACCTCGTTGGACAGCTGCCAAAATTTGAATTTCCTCCTGGACAGCCGCCAAATTTTGCATTTTGCTAAAATTTGAATTTCTTACCCTGGGTATCTACTAAAATAGAAATTATCCACCTTGGACTGCTTCCAAAATTTGAATTTCACGCGCTGGAGAACTGCCGAAATTAAAATTTTCTTCGTTGGAAAACTGCCAAAATTTGAAACTCCCGCGCTGGACAGCTGCCAAAATTTGAATTTCCTCTTAGACAGCTGCGAAACCTTGTATTTTGCTAAAATTTGACTTTGCCGCCCTGAAAAACTGCCAAAATTTAAATTTACCACGTTGGACAGCTGCCAAAATTTGAAATGTCATTAATATATTAATAAATATATTACATAATATAAAAATTACAATATATGTCGTACTATAGCTATTTATAAGAGACGGGTAAATGTGTCCCACATGGTTCCGCCTAACTATGTGGACATTATATAGAGCTCTCTGTAACCTCAGGACAAAACCGATAGTCAGCCTTGACTGTGCCAATGTCTCATACAGTGTCGTTTCACCATGGAAAAAGTAGAGACAAAGCGCACTCAAGTTATCTTAAATGCCCCATAATATAAGCACCAAAAATAACTTGTCCCTTTAGGAGTTGCATAGAAGCCGGCTTTTTCTCATTATGGTCCAATACGAGGAAACCGCGGAATGCCCCTGGGCATTCCGCCTTGCTGGATGACTAGCCCGGGAGCTTTCCCATGCTGACAAAAAGTAGCATTGACGATGTGAAATGTATCACTGCCCAAATGTATCACTCGTCCCCAAGCCTTTAAATACCTTGTAAAATATCAATGTCACGCTAGCCCGTGTTTCCACAGCCTCAAGAAACAACTCCCGACCATCAACATGTTCCGTATTGGATTATCCTGGGTATCTCCTCAAGCCATTCAAATATGCATGGAGAAATGTAAATGTAAACTACCTTCAGGACAATGACCCTCGTTGTAGGTTATTTCCCCACGAAATATTTATTCCACCGAGGTTGCTGATTTCAAGGATAATGGTCACTCCGACCAACTGAGGTTGCATGGAATATATTGTCAAGGAGACAACCCCAGGCCATACAAAAAATGGTGACATCGTTTGAATGGAACCGTCGTTGACCACTGAACCTCTTCAACTACCACGTTCAGATAAGCACCCAGTAAAATGTTAAGCCTGCCTGAGTCATTGCTCTTTCTTAAATACTGGTCACTCGTTACATGGTCCCCACAGCGACATTAGGACTTCCTTAGGAACAGGGTAGGCCACTGACTGGGACGTGCTCCCAGCCACACAAAAATCACACGTCTTGCATGGGGAAAATATAGATCCTTTACTGCCTGGAGCCTTTAGCTAGGAAGGATTGTTCATCTGTGAGTTCGGTCTCAACATCACTAGGGGTACGCACTGCACGCTGGTGACCGCGACTAATAGGAAAAATTTGCTAACTTCAGAAATAGAATCGATCAAGAATGATAAACTTCAGCCTTATATCCGAAACCCTGTGGCCCCTTCCCCCAGGTCTTTAGTATGTCCGGTCCATCGGCTCGAGAGCCGGGAAGACGGACGTGCCACCTAGCACCTGGTCTGCTCAGACATGAACAGAAATTCGGCATCCCCATGCTTGAGCAAACGATAAAAGCATCGCTAGTTCTTTTCAGTGACCCTAGTAAAATGCTAACCCAACCTCAAGCCCCAAGAGAATTATGCCCCCATCGAAAACTCATTCAAGGTCTCGCCTGAAGCGGGAAGACAAATAGCAAAATAAAAGCGGAGATGGCACTAGCCTCCCAAACCGAGCTTCGAGAGCTCAGAACTGTCAAGGAGCGTGAACTTTGTCGCTCCGAGTAAAATGAACGCACCACGATACAGGTTCACGCGAGTGTCGGGATTCAACCCTTCGCGTACCGTGGTACAAGCTGAAAGTCGCGCATTCGCCTATTAATCCGAAATACAGGATAGCAATATTATGTTGCCCCCGATTCATTTAAAAATACAGGCAATGGAAAAGATAGAGTGGAAACGAAGATATACTCTAAGTCCCTAAGAACGTCCCAGGAAGAGCGAAACATTCCAGTACATCGACCGGAACGAAACAGGGGCGCCTCCATGGCCGCTGCCCTCCCGATCACCGGCTCAAGGGAAAGTTAGAGTAGAAATACCCATGTTTGTGGTTCAGTGGAGCAGCCCTCGCCGTGAGACGTTATACCAGGCGGTCCCCGAGATACCAGAGTATCCTCGAGGGACTATTCCAGAATCGCGGGACTGAAATATTGGATTGACCACGGTTGATCCACCGGGATCCGCACTCAGCTAATCCCGACTTACCCTCAAAAATCGCCCGACGCGATAACCCCAATACATCCTTGCCTTGTAACCGGTTACCTGTTTGTAAATGCGTCTTTTATGTAAGTAACCAGTTTACAATCGATAACCAACAGGATGGTGGAGTGGTTAAGACATATATATCTCGCGAAAATTTGAACTTGGTCATGTAGGATCGAAACCCAGCTAGGGAAATGACCATGGTCCTGTTGGACTTTTTTCGGTCCTCGTCGCCCACTATCACGTAGAAGGGGAAAATCTTTTGATTACCCACGGCCACCTCCTAAATTTCCGGATACCGAGGGAAGAGAACGCCAGCGACACATGAGCTTTTAATCTTGATGAAAGGACAAACAATAAAGTTCCCCTAGGATGCTACTTAATTTAGGATACTGGTCAAAATTTCTTTTGAATCTCATAGGCCGGGGCCGTCGCCCCGACCGGTCAAAAATGGCTACACGATCCGAAATAAGTAGCGAAAACGAATTGGGACACTCGAAAGCGACGGAAGGCTAAGAGATGTCCCAACGTTATGTCTAGATTAAATATTAATATCACGGGAACTCACCCCAGAAAGGGTCTTGGTCACGTTCATCTTAAGCTTTATGGGTCTGAGACATGCTTCGACTGTCCACAAATTGTAAAACGATCTGTTGTCGAATACGGTGGTCAGCGATATTCAAGCGCTGAATACAGTAGGAATTCCGAAATGTAACAGTCAAGCTAAAATCTCAGCCCGACAGGACGAAATTTAGCACTGAGCCGTGGTCGCTGCTTGCATAACTGCTAGTGCACATTGCTCTTTCTTTTACGAAGCGGATTCGACCCAATCCCGCAATATTCAGATGCATGTGTAGAACTAAAACCAGGCTAACGTTAACTAGAGTGTTAGACCTACTCGCCACGGAAAGCAAAGTTATCCCTGGACTCGCTATAGCTGATTGAACGGTTCCTATAGAACGGAGTCCACCTCAAATGGAAAATACGGAGAATGGAGTGGTGCAGCCCGCGCCGTTTTGGATTGTCGCATTGGTTTAGACTCACGCTTCAGCAGATTTTACTCAACCGCAGAAAACGTATTCTTTAATGCGCCGGATTGCACCATTGCAGACTCTGCCGCCCGAAATGCATGTCGCGCCCATAGGCACTGCTGGATCAAATATACCGTGCAAACATGCGATTTGTCAAACACATTAGGATACTAACCGTAACACTTGTTCTCTATTTGTATCTGAAACCGGGAGTACTCAACCTTGTCCGCCGTATCAGTTATATAGCCGCCCGGCAACCTGGGATCTTATTAGGGAATTATAGTTCATACAATACTGGCCGAGTATGAACGCAAAGTTCTGCAAATTATATATTAGGCAAATCGATTCTCCAATTAAGGAATTGAATAATCCGTGATACGTTGTAATATTTGTGCCATACAAGATGTCGTACTGTTATTTTCATGCATACTGTTTATGCTATTGTCATTGTCCGTCGTTAATTTTGGAATGCACCTTGTCCGTGCCACATCGCTGCGTTTAGGGCGAACAATGGTCCCTGACTTCCATCACGATTTTAAATTCCGTGTCCTTCGTTTTTAGCTCGAGTTGCTTTTAAACGTCAAGTGTGACGCGTGTCGTTTGTCTCTTACATGCTAACCAACAGAAATAATCAAAGATGGAAGCGAGAACAAGATCCATCAAAACTGCAAAACTTATCACGCTCGTATAAATAATCATCATTACTGTGCGAGATAAAGTTTACCCGATGGAAGCACACTAGCGTCACAAAGTAATTGATCACAAAATGCTACAAAAAACTATCGTTTAGGGCCACGGATCCGACTATAAACTCTCTGGGAACTGTCGGAACCCAGTGGGGGCCACATTGGTCAAACCTTCCTGCTGACCAAACTCCGGCCCTAAGCGGCCGAAACGGATATAAACTTTACCAGGTTCACGTCATAACCCAATTCATCTTGTAACTATTACAGCCACAGTAACTTCCGCGAGAGATCCAAACAACTTCTAAGTGAGATCGATATAGGGAATATTGGCATGTCACTATGACCTGTGAGCAGGTGTCAGTGTCAGCCTCCCTGGTGGACCTCAGCAATCATACCTTAAACTGGACACGTTCGCAACAAAAATGGCGGGGTCCGAACACACTTCGTGAAGCGCGCCTGCGGCCTGCTAAGTTCCAATAGCTTCTTGGGTCTGACCAAGAGAAAGTCGCTAAATCACCAAAACAGGAATTTTTGGGTCCACCCTCGAGGTTATGATAGCAGGGGTCGTATGAGCATGGTGTTAGGAAGCATGCAGCTGCGTCCGGGGCCCGTTAAAGCCGCGAAATAGTCGTTGAGAGCCTTTTAGGATTTCTCGAAAAGCCGCTGGAACTCGACCAGCTGCCCCATAGCAGTGTGGTCTCAAAATTATGACCTTTCGCGAATAGGAAGCCATCGCTTGCTTAAATTAGACCATTAGTTTGGTAGTAATTGCGAATAGATGTATCAAATTTACTTAAATTAAACAATACACATGGCCATGGTCGCGAATAATACATGTTGCCATGGTCACGAAAGCAATAGAAAATTGCAGTCTAAATCAATGGGATCCCAATATTCGGAAATGGCTGGCACCGGGCTTGTCTGTCGGTCCGTAACCGTCTAACGGTTTAGAGTTCAGGAAAATGACCCGAGCACTTTTCGATAGAGAATTCCACTGGCTTTCTAATGAGGCCAAAATAAGATCTCTTCAGGGATTGACTTCTAGATTAAGGAGGAAACATGTGAAATGACAAAATAGCCGTCACTTACGCTAAGTTTGACTGCTGATGGTAGTTCGGGATAGGTATATTCTATATGTATGTACGTATATATCTGACCTTAACGCCCTCCCCTCGCTGTCTTTCCTCGCCCTCTCGAACGAACCCTTCTTCTCATATCTCCTGTGTCAACTTACAATGGCCGAAAACGTCATGTCCGATTAGCAGTTTCAGCCAACTTCGTTAAATCATCGCTTTTGTGACCCTTTATTCTTGTGAATAAAACCTCCCTTGACGGAACCGGCCGCCTTGCCAAACCAGCTATATCACCAGATAACTAAGGAACGCCACCGTGTTTAATCGTGCCCTTTGGTCCGCCACTGGATGGTCGCTGAAACTTTCGTTTTAATGTCATCAGTACGTAAAATCGCTTGATTATCGCCATTGCAACCCTTCCTCTTTATTATTATAGAATCACCGACGGGATTCCTATCATTATGTAGCCCATCCATCAAGAAATGTAACGAGCCCAAGCGGGCCTCGTTCAGCTTAACCAATGCGCCGATGTGTCGGTTGCCCCCGTTTTGCGAATATTTTGTAACACATGTTACACAAACTGACCAAATATTCTTCTGTTTTGTACCATTTACTTATCTAACCCCTAGTTCTAAATGTAACGATGTACGCCGGGCCTCCGCCGGACTTTCGATAAGCCCACTATATATAGCTAAAGTGCCCCAGTTTGGAACAATAACCAATAGTGGGCATGAAATGATCGATATATCATTCTTAACACGAAAGTGGGCAAATCGCCTCATTATATTCGCCTTGTCAAAACATTCCCAAATATACCCGGTGGGTCTCACTCTACCAACCCGTTAACTTGGGACGGCCACTAAAGGCGCCCCTGTTGTCCGAACTCTATTATGATTATTTTAACAATGTCACAAATTTTACCCGTGGAACCGGGGTATCGCCGCTCATTCGAATTGCTGTTGGATGGCGAGTACAACACGATCCCATGGAGTCATCGCTCTGCCCCCCCGTTAGCGCGTGAGGACCTGCTAAACTCCCCTATACCAATGCATACCAATCGATGACAGTGGGTCAACTCCTATTTCTACGTCCAAGCCCTTTGTGTTTGGTGTAATCCGACCCCGTTTTCTCCCTGGAATGAATTTAGCACTGGGCCACCGAATTTTCCTCGGGAACCCTGTGCCCCCACCACGTCCCGTGCCCCTTCTTTCTTTCTTCTCTTTTCTTTCTTCGTCTCTCTCTCTAAGCGATCTTTTGTCGCTTTCTGTTATCTTTTCGTGCAACATTTTGGCGACCTTTCGGCCGCCCTGTTGTTTTCACTACCGCTGTTTCGAAGTCTGCCGTCTCTGGTTTCACCCGTTTGTCTGCCATTTCTTGTTACTTGAAGGACCAGCAGCGAGAAATAAATTAAAATTTTAATCGCCATTCTAATTAATGAAGAAATTTATACTTATAGGTAGGTATTAAATATATATATCTAGATAACGAAGACCAGACGAACACCTAACACAATACTAATGACATTTCTAAGTCTTATAGATTTTAGGAGTACCGGATTAGAGTCGCGAAGGTGTACTGGGGTAGGTTTAGGGTCCAGTTCTGGTCTCATCGGGTGCCGAATCAGGGTGTCTTCCAGGTGGGCGGTTCCCTTGGGGGCCGCACTATCCCCGGCACCGTGGGTGAGTCCCGCCTATGAGTCCGTTCCCCCTACGGGTCTTGAAACTCAGTAGCGCGATCATGAAACGAAAGATAATACGCATTTATCACGAACATAATGCTGACTATTATGATAGAATTTCAATTACTGAGGCATATTTAGCTGACTGTATGGATTAGATTGTCTGGTCGCAGATAAAACAATGGAATACTGATACTGGATGGCAGATGGCCGCTACTTGGTTTAAAGTTGGAGGTTCGTGCGACTTTTGAACACTGTTTAAATATTTGTTGTAAACGACTTTGATCGGAATCGATCCACTAGATTTGTGAAGCGCTAACTTTAGTTCTTTGATAACAGTTTTAACTATGACCCGCGTGAGTTCTCAGTTAGTGTTAGCAACTGGAGTAAGTCTATCTAAAGTACAGTCCAGAAAAAGTCGATAACTTCTGAAATAACTTTGTATACCCAATTGTTTATTCGCATCTACTCTATACATACATTAATAATACATATAAACATATACTTACATATTCAGAAACAGGATCAATGACACCGAACGTATTGATGATCACACACAACCACTTTGTTCCACCGATTGTACGAACTGAACTCCTAAGCTTAGCGCGCGTGAGCTTAAATAAACTTTTATAACGGACCAGAAACCTAGGAGTTTCTCTAAAGCTAGGTTTATACAGTTAAGACCAAGAAATTCTTGGAATTGAGAAATCCGCTCCCAAACTTAAACGAAAATTTGCGCGTTAGAGAATATCTTTTTGTAAAATTCTCGGAATCCCTAACTCAAAACAAAATTTGGAAAATCCAACAGAAATACACTTACATTTCCGCTAATGTAAGTGTAATAGTTAAGGCACCCAGGGCTTACACTGAAATCCGATAGGTACCTAAACTGTAGCCCTGGCACACAAATTGTAAAAATTTATATTATTTTAAACTCTCTCAAAGTTATAGTTTCCAGAATTTATGAAATTTTTATTGCCGGGAATGACCGAGGGGATGAGGTCAGTAACTTCTTAACGGGGGAACAGATAAAGTGAATTTTCTTTTGGATGATCCATAGTGAGCTTTATGCCGTTTGGTGCCAAAATCACAGTACTGCCAAGTCATCCCCCTGTCTGTTTTTTTTTCTCATTTATTTTGATATTTGAACGACTTGGATCTACACATGAGTGAAGATTCAATTTTTAAAACAACAAACTAATACGAATTTATACACACGAATTAATGTAATTTTATACACATGTTACAATAACGCTACTCATATTCAATGCATGAAGCTTCAATAGTTATGTACTAATATATATAAACAACACACAGTACGCACGATACATATAATAAATAACAATAGATGAAACAACCTCGCAATGCCTGAATGCTTCGGTAGTTACACGATAATAAATATAAACACACAGTACACATTATTCATACGACAACCAACAACAGATGACGCAACTGTAAGATTTCCCACACGTGTTTTCCCACCATACAACTAGACATGTCTAAGCGAAGCTATTGTAATATAAGGATTACTATTGAAGCCTCATCTAATAAAGCGTTACATAACCTTTGTCCTAGTTGCTACGTGAAGAGCATCTACAATAGAGAGACGGATGGCCCGTTGGTGGCGAATAAATTGATAAGGCGCGTTTTAAATAACATCGGGAAAATACTCCAGATAGTCGGCCTGCTAAATACGATTTGCTTTGATATGTCTTCGAACAATGTCTAGACAATTCAGCAAATATACAGCCATTAACACAATTTAATGTGATATGTTGTAGTGTTAGATATAGCCGATTTTTCATAGATTTCTTTATTAATTTGGAATTATTTCATGGGATATACGGTTTCACCTTCGATCCAGACAGCAACGCGTCCGCGAAACAATAGGAACATATTACGCAGAGTTTCAACTTTAACAACAAATTTTTAAATTATAGATTTGCGAATGCAAAATAAGACAGAAGAATATTTCGGCGGTAAATACGAGGGTAAATACGCTCAAGGATTCCAAATCTCTCAGAACTATTTACAATTATGGAAAAGCAGGTGCATTAATTATAAATGCAATTGTTTACATATCGATGTTTAGGTTACGAGTAAAATACAATCTTTTCGGAAATGTTAGGAAATCTATCTCGTTTGACAGTTGTATAACACGGTATGCAAACATGCACAAACCACAATTAAACACACCTAAATATTAGGTAAAAACTCAGTAAATTTTATTAATTAATCAATGCAAAGTTACCAAGTAATTTTGGAGACGGCAACCAGTATTTTTCTGTAAGAAATCAGGAATTCCTATAGGAGAGCAATGCTCGCCATGTATGCCGGGATTTCTTGATCGAAGCCATGTTATCAAAAAAATTAGGATCTGTCATAAATAAACGGATGAGGACACCCGTAAAGGATTGGTTTGCCGAGGAGCAACGTATACCAAAACTTTTGAAAGAACTTTGGACATAAAGAAACATGGCTAAATGTTATGAACATTTTAGGTTTAGCATAAAATGTTATATAGGAAACGAGGAGTTGACTAACCATTTACTATAACTAGGCACAAAATGCTCACTCTGCCCGAACCCCGGAAACTTTTTGCTTACAATTTGTATACCTGGACAATCAATATTGTCGAACAAGATAATCTTCATGAAGCCAGCACCTCGCTGTTTTACGTTAAACGATCTATTAGTACTAATTGTTCGATTTTTCAATACTACGGAGATCACGCTAGCCCTAAGCCATCGTTTAAAAGAAATCGATGTGACAATCAGGTTACGCTATTCATTGCATCATGGCTATATCGCTATGAAAGAAAGTTTCTCGTCGGTCATAAACTATGCCCATGCAACCACTAAACACACGACTTATTTGGGAAACAATTTCAAATTGCGAACATACCCATTTTCGATATTTTCAGCCTTGTAGATTGCTCCAATTTCTCAGTTGCGTCGTCCATGACGATGAAAATAACAATGCGGCCCGTGTGTATGTTGTCGATAAAGTCAACAAGTTCGGCATCTTGACCAGGAAGGTAAACATCGAAACTGTGGTGCGCCATTTTTTCGCCTAAAAATTAAAAAAGGCTTTTTTCTTCTGTTTTCTGCTTTAGTAAATGTTCACACTTACAAAAAATTGAAAAATTTTAACCGTTGAGTTAAAAAAGCTAATTGTTTTTCACATCTTTTCGTCGTCAAACATCTACCACCGAGCCAAAGTAAAAAACTATTTAGAAATGATATCGCGTAAATCTTCTCGAGGTCCTGCACCTGTCAACGCAACGGTGTCAGCGTACCGTCTTATCATAATAGCGTAATAAAAACTAATTTAAGAAAATTTACGCAACACTGAAACTGAGTTTAAGCATATTTAACTAATTTTGACTAACGCAAAATGTATTATTTAAGGAAACTCAATATATAAACTAAATTTATGTTGCCCTTGCAGTATGTATTTTGCGTCTTCGATTTTTTATAGTATATATAAGTTTATCTAATTTGCCATTAATCTAAAATAGTTTTTCATACAGGTGTATTATTTTCCGTACTCTTTGTAATGGTAGAATAGCAGGCTATAGAGCTTGTACGACTTCCTGGCGTTAATAATTTTAAACCCTATGGTGCTATGTATTATTGCCAATGCAAATATTCGTCGTTTCTTGTTGAAAATAATTTTTCCGTCCATCAGCTAGCATTTCATTCTCCTATTTCCATTTCAGATTTTGTTACTAAATTATATTTTCCGTACTCGTTGTAATGGTAGAATAGCAGGCTATAGAGCTTGTATGACTTCCTGGTGTCCATAATTTTAAACCCTATGGTGCTATGTATTATTGCCAATGCAAATATTCGTCGTTTCTTGTTGAAAATAATTTTTCCGTCCATGAGCTAACATTTCATTCTCCTATTTCCATTTCACATTTTGTTGCTAAATTTTATTTAAGTTTATATAGCAGAACGTAGTTACGTTTATATTTCAATAAATTTTTATTTGCTTTTTAAAAAAAATATCTGTATTATAGGCATTGATTATAATTGCCCTTTGGGTGAATACTACAATATTAATATGTCATTTCCTGAATTCATTTGTCAAATCATTTTTAAGCTATGCGAGCTGTGCTTAACTGCAAAATTTAGTTTAGTTACAGTGGCAGATTTGTTCGATACAAGGCCACTAGCTATATAAAAATGATAGGCAAAGCACCTGACTTTGCAATCTAGACCAGCCATTAAAACATAACTCAATAGTTGTGCGTTCTTGCACCGAGTAAGAGAACCTGTGATGAACTCTCATCAGTCTATGCTTTGATGTTTCTGAGGCAGTTTGTTTTGTTTTAGTGTATATACACATATCATAGTGACATTATTATTACAAGAAGTTCAGGTATACATTAATTACTTCCATAAAAGAAATGAATGCTTGCAGATTAGATTTAGAGTTTCTTGTGCCACGAAATGCGGAGTTAATAGTTGCTAATAATCGCGGTTAACATTTCAAAAAATTAAGTCACCTGACATTCCGATTTTGTTCTAATATGGTGCCTGTTTGCTTTTCTTCTGAAACATGTTCGTCCCATTTGTGTGCTTGCGAAAAATCATATAATTATAATGCAGGAATCGCAACTAAAATGCGTGCCGGTAGTAGCTGCTTTAATCATGTGGTTGCAACCATTGCACGCGAGAATGGCAAGATTTTTCCCAGAACGACCACATACACAATTAATGTACAATGATAGTGACCATATCTACATTACAAGTGTAATGGTCAACATTGTCTGTGCAATGGTAACCACAATATAAACATTTCGTGCGCAATTATCGCAGCTACATTTATACCCTGGTTTACGCAATTACATTTACATTACTGCATTTGCATCCATTTACGCAATGATAGTTCTATATCCAGATTTCATATGCACATATATATATATTGTAGTTACAGGAACAATGTAAGTATAGTTGTAATTGCGCACGAAGCGTAGATATGGTCGCTACTATTGCACACAGAATGTTGACATAGGCGCTGCCATTACACTCGCAATGTGGATGCGATGACTACCATTGCACATCAGTTGCATATAGTCGTTAACTTTCTTCATTTTCCGTGCAGTGATTGTAACTATATGCTTTAAGTGGCTATTGGCTGCACGCATCTTTATTGTGATTCCTGCATGAAAGCTTTGTATTTGCAGCATGTGTTATATTTATGGCATTATAGATTGTGTAATAAGCCGCAACATCAAAGGTAAGATAACTTAAGACATAAAATATACACACACATGCTGTGGTATTCCAATCTCTTAGATGGCTATTTTCCGAAGCTTTTGGAATCAGTAGAAGCCCAACTTTGACAGCTAAGCATGTTAATGACATTAACATATACAAACATCCTGTCATATTCGAAGCTCTTAGTTCGCTATTTTATGGAGCCTTTGAAAACGGTTGAAACCCAACAGTGTTAGCTAAGCAGCTATAAGACATAAAATATATATGCACAAAAATGCTGGCGTATTATAAGTCCTTAGTTCGCTATTTTCCAAAGCTTTTGAAACAGTAGAAACCTAATGGCGACTTGTAAGCATCTGTAAGACATAAAATATATATAAACATCCTGACTTGCTAGCATTATGCGATGTACACGTTATTATGTCCCCACTGCTTGGAACTTTTGTCCCCTATCCTTGCGATCCTACCGTATAGACAGTCAGGGTCACATCTGCACCGTAAATCAATTCTTGGGGGTACACGAGACAACCCTAGTGACAAAATAACTTGTTTATGGTGTCGAGCATCTCCTAAGCTACCACTATTTCGCACAGTAACAACAGTAGACACTGTCGCTAGTTCATTCGGTGTATTATTAAATTTTTTTGTTCGATTTTTCAAAATGTCAAATATTTGAACCTAGTTTTTAATATTCTTGTTGATAAGATGGCACGTCACCCCGCGTCAATAAAATTACAAAGGCTGAACATCGCAACACCCCTAGTTAACTCAGCTTGAAAATTTTTATACAAGTATAAGGGTGACTAATGCGCCCTGTTGTCGAGGGTGTGCCTGACCCTGTATGGGTACGTAAGTTCGAGAAGTTGGGACATTATAAACGTGAACGCCGCATTAGTTCGCTATTGCCTGAAGCCTTTGATAACAGTAAAGCGTTGCATATTAGAGGTACATTTGATATTTTAGCAATTAACATTTAAATATTTACCCGAATATTGATTGAGTATTAAAACATGTATTCCTCTTCCGCCAGGACCGCCAGGTTTTGGGACATGAACATAAACGTTTCCGTTGACAGTTACCCAGGTTTCGTTTACCCATGATTTTGCTGTGATGGTTACCGACTTTGAGACTTCCGCAGGCTTTGAAATTTGAGTCGGCATTTTTTGCTTTTCAATATTTTCGTTTATCATAATGCTGTTCAGTAAAACACACGACATAGCAGAAAATACTATAATAAACGTCGCAAACTTCATAACACGTTTTCGAAATAACAACATAATTTTGGGTGTTCTAAATATGCGACTAGCACTGTTTAAGCCTGCGTCAACCGTAAAACATTATAAAAATCATTTATTATCAATAATCACATTTCTAAAGTAATGCAAATAAAATCCAGTACAGTGTGTGACTTAGTTGCTTGGACAGCACATTTACTTAGACAACGATCAAAGCATTGAGTGAACATATTTCGGTATAATGCGGTTACATATTTCGGTATAGTGCGGTTCATATTTCGGTATAATGCGGTTACATATTTCGGTATAATGCGGTTACATATTTCGGTATAATGCGGTTACATATTTCGGTATAATGCGGTTACATATTTCGGTATAATGCGGTTACATATTTCGGTATAATACGGTTACATATTCCGGTATAATGCGGTTACATATTTCGGTATAATGCGGTTACATATTTCGGTATAATGCGGTTACATATTTCGGTATAATGCGGTTACATATTTCGGTATAATGCGGTTACATATTTCGGTATAATGCAGTTACATATTTCGGTATAATGCGGTTACATATTTCGGTATAATGTGGTTACATATTTCGGTATAATGCGGTTACATATTTCGGTATAATGTGGTTACATATTTCGGTATAATGCGGTTACATATTTCGGTATAATGCGGTTACATATTTCGGTATAATGCGGTTACATATTTCGGTGTAATGCGGTTACATATTTCGGTGTAATGCGGTTACATATTTCGGTATAATGCGGTTACATATTTCGGTATAATGCGGTTACATATTTCGGTATAATGCGGTTACATATTTCGGTATAATGCGGTTACATATTTCGGTATAATGCGGTTACATATTTCGGTATAATGCGGTTACATATTTCGGTATAATGCGGTTACATATTTCGGTATAATGCGGTTACATATTTCGGTATAATGCGGTTACATATTTCGGTATAATGCGGTTACATATTTCGGTATAATGCGGTTACATATTTCGGTATAATGCGGTTACATATTTCGGTATAATGCGGTTAGATATTTCGGTATAATGCGGTTACATAATTCGGTATAATGCGGTTACATATTTCGTATAATGCGGTTACATATTTCGGTATAATGTGGTTACATATTTCGGTATAATGCGGTTACATATTTCGGTATAATGCGGTTACATATTTCGGTATAATGCGGTTGCATATTTCGGTATAATGCGGTTACATATTTCGGTATAATGCGGTTACATATTTCGGTATAATGCGGTTACATATTTCGGTATAATGCGGTTACATATTTCGGTATAATGCGGTTACATATTTCGGTATAATGCGGTTACATATTTCGATATAATGCGGTTACATATTTATTTCACACATTGTTTAGTTATTGTATTCGTTATAGTTGCATTGGTGTAGAACGCTGAGAAATTTATATGAGTTCATTACAGGAATAACATATAATATAATATGGATTTCCGAAACAAAATATAACTTTGTTGTTTTGTAAACCTTGTGCTTCGTGCACTGTTTGACACTCAAGCAGGTGCCAGGAATTGAAGCCGGGTTGTGCGTTGAATTGATAGTTGATTAATGCGCAAAACACTCAGATATCAAATACCTGATGCTCGCTTTCTTAATAATAACGCACGCGGAAACATACACTGCAAGACAAACTCGGTTAACACAATTGTTTATAATATGGGTTGGGACTCTTGCACCAAGTGGGCATGAAAGGCTTAAAGTTTGCATGATTTCGGTTTTGCTTACAGCGGTACTCGTGTATACACTTTTGTGAACTACATAGTAGATAACGAATTATGATTTGTAATCCCATGTGGTGCACGATTTGTTCACAGTCTGTTATTGAGTTTTTAATTATATAATACTACTTAATATCTGTCATGACGATGAGGTTTCCAGATTATTCGAGAAAAACATTGTTTTCGAAACTTCCATGAAATCATTGCTCTCGAAACTTTCATGCTGCCGTCGTTTACACCATTGACTGAGGAACATTCTAGAAATTTCCATTTGTTTGCATGTTAGTTTTTGTATGTTTCTCGAATGTTGTAGCTATGTGTGTGTTCGCATATATACACTGCTACCCTGCAGCGGTAATCAGTGTACTGTAAGTACTGAGAATACCGATTGTGCAGATTGTACATTTACTATTACTTGTTCTGTTTTCTACTTGTTCTCAAATAAATCTCTTTACTCTCGAGTCCTTGTGCTTACCTACGCTCCAAGCCTCGGATACAAGTATCAAGTGGCGTACAGAGTATGATACTGCTCAAGACACCGAACGTCTATGTACTGAAAAGGATCATAGTCAACCATGGCAGAACTCAGCGAATTGGTCAAGATGATGAATCAACAACTACAGATGCAACAATGGCAGCAATGTATCGTCAGCGAAAGGAAGATCAACCATGAATGGAACAACAGCAACAACGGATGGAAGACTGATTTCTGCAGCTATTCCTGACTACTACCACCGGAGCAGGCTCGAACACCAACGTCCTCTCCATTCGATCCAACTTCTGAGCTGTGGACCGACAACTACCGCCTGTTCTGCACCTTTGTTGGGTCCAACTCTGTTCCAGACCTTAAGAACCTCAAGTTTTCCTGACGAATCAGTCCGACACCACTTACAAACTGTTGGCTAATCTGTCTAGTAAACAATCGCGGCCGAAAGACATCAACTATCTCACCATCGATGAAATCGTCAACATTATGAAGGTCCAATTTGATCCCAAACGCTTCACCATACTGGAACGATGCAAGTTCTGGAACGACATGAAACGCAAGCCTTGTAAATCATGCAAAAACTCGTAGCCTGCATACGCCAAGACGCTGCGATGTGCGGCTTCGCGTCCATCAAAGACCCACAATACGAAGTTCTTCGGACCAGATTCATCAGGCTTTCGTCAAAGTCAAAGACGACGAACTGGACTTCACCAAGAACGGAAGAGGTTGCCAAAGTAGCCAAGGAAATCGCGGGTGGAATGCATCTCAAACCCGTTAACAAGGTGAAAAAGCAGGTCTCTCCGCACAAGTCGACCAAGAAGAAGACGAACGACAACGTACCAGCTCCCAAGCAGCACTGCTAGCGTTGTAGAAAGAAGGACCACATGGCTAGAGAATGCCCGTTCGTCGACACTTCCTGCAACTACTGCAAAAACAAGGGATAAGCTGTTTGCCGTAATGCATTATTTGCCTTAAGATGTGCGCGGCAAGGCCAGATTTTGTCACAGTCTGCCGCGGGTCTAAAGCCGAGATTGGCTAGCCGCGATTAGCCAGTGTGACATTTATTGGGCCGAGCCAGATCCTACGAATATATTAATAATAGTAAAGCGTTTCTAAAAATTCGTCACAGGGGCCGGAATCGGCCCTAAAAGCCAGAAACATATGACGACAATGGAAAATTATGGAAAAATGGAAATTGGTGATACATATAATCATATATTCCTAACACATCCCTCCAATCACACTAGTATAATTTTCGTGTATGAAGTGTTCTACATAGCTACTAGGTTGGCTTGTAAATGGCGCCTAAACAAAAATTTTGAAAATAGCGATATTTATGTATTTATTTCAGCAGCATTTATTCGCCTTACTTTAAGTACTACTAATCTTACATTTTTTGTGCCAAGACCTAAATATTTTGCCTGCAACACAATCCGCTAAATGGAACGTAATAAATATTTTTTCTGTAGTCCGTCCCGGCTATCAAACCCGCAACATAGCCACTTCGGGCTCGTACAAACACACTAAAATATCTTAGCTATTTATTTTATTTACGAAGGGCCAGATTTGGCTACGCCTTTTTGTCACGAGCCGGATTTGGCTCTGTGCCAGAATTTGGCCCTAGGTACAAACATCTTACGGTAAATGATGCATAAGAAACTTCGGAATCAAACCTCAACGAAGAAGAAATCGGTGAACAAGATAGTACCGGTTCGCACGATTGGATCTTCTCAAGACTTGGTGTAGAAGATGGAAGTACATCTGGAAATCCGCAGAAAAATCTGCATCATAGAATTGAATACCGCATCCTCGCGTAACTTCCTGACCAGGCAACAATGGGAATACGTGGGATCTGCAACCATGAACAAACTGTCTATGTTGTCTGCAAGCAAGCATGTCATACCCATACTTGATATTCCTCAAAGCTCGACCCATTGCGCTGCAGAAAGGCCTGACCCAAACGTATAAAGGATGATATCGCGAAACGAATATGGGAACCAACTCAATTCAACGATTATGGCGCTCCCGTAGTACCTGTCAAGAAAACCGTATTGCATGGCCAAGAACAGGCGTGTTTATGGTGACTATTCCTGTACGGTTAACGCGCAACTGCAACCGCACTGTCACCCGTTATCCTTTCTGGAGGAGCTCACGCAACAGCTCGGAAGTGGATATTGCTTTTACAATGATCGATTTGGCTGACACCTACAATCAGATCAAGTTGGGCCCCAAAAGTCGTCTATGCCTGGCTCTGAAGACTCATCTCGGTATGTTGCTTCAGACTCCTCTGCCATTTGGTATCAAGTTTGCACCTGGCTACTTCCAATAAGTATTGGATCAACTTACTCAGGATCTTCGTAGCGTGGTCATCTATATGGACGACATTTTGGTTGGAGGAAAGAATGCCCAAGACCACAAAGAAATCCTTCGCCGCATTCTGCAACGTCTCAACGAAAAAGGCCTACGATGCTGAGAAGAAAACTGCCGTTTAACTGAACCCTTGTCGAATATATGAGATACATTCTTTCACGCGATGGGGTTGTCAAAGGACCAAGCGTCAACGACTTCTTGAAAACGCCGAAACCGAAAGATTCCTCAACTTCCGATCGTTCCTTGGATCTGTCCGATCTCTGCAAAGTTCCTGTCGCCTGAGTTCGTAACGATTGCTGAGCCGCACTAGCGGCTGACCAGGAAGAATGTTACATAGGTCTGGAAGGAACCGGAGAAGAACGCATTCTAAAAACTAAAGGAAGTCTTGTGGACCGACGACATCCTGGTTTACTTCGCTGAAACGCTGACGGTAGGAATATCTTGTGATTGATGCATCAAATGTTGGAGTCGGAGCTGTACTGTTTCACCGTTTCTCCGATGGAAGCGATCGCCCGATTGCCAATGCACCCATGATCCTATCAGAATGTCAGCGAAACTACAGCCAAATCCAGAAGGAAGCCTTGGCTACTGCTGAAGAAGTTCTACCAGTTTATCTACGGATGACCGTTCACACTGGTTATGGACCACAGATCGCAATGTTTGGACCAGGAAAGGACAAACCGGCATTGAGGCAAACACATTAGCAAGACGGGCCTTGCTTCTCAGTTAATTCAACTACTCAATCGAATACCGGAAGAACTCATACCACGTCAACGCAAGTAGACACCGTATTGACCGGACGCTAAATTTGATGCGGAAGAAGGTGACCCATATGCTGAGATGGTCTGCGCGATAGAAAACGAAAAGCAGCATGAAGTGTATGAAGGGCCTTGCTCGAACCACTATCTGCAGGATTAATATCGACGTTAATATCGAAGCCACATGTCGTCATTGTATGCCTTGTGGAGACCACAGAACAAACTCTCGCAACCTGCTATCCATGGAGTCATGGATAATGCCCGAAAAGCCATGGAGCCGCCTTCATCTGGACCATGTAGTCAACTTCATAGGTTCAAATTGGTTGGTAATTGTCGATGCTTACTCGAAGTATCCCTGCATACACGCAACGAGCGCGATCACAGCGAAATCGACCATCTACCTCTCGGAAGAAGACTTCTCCCAGTTCGGATATTCAAATACCATGGTGACCGATAATGCTGTAACGCACCTGTCTGAATAATTCCAACTTTGCCTGAAGAAAACATTGCTGGAGTTCCTGACACAATACCGGCGTACCTCGACTTACCACGGATGGTCCACGAGTGAACTCCTCAACTCCGGCAGCTCCGAACCAAAAATCGATACTACTGTTGCTTCTGCTGCACATCTCACCCAAAGCAAAATAAGCCAGACATGCTGCAAAATTTTAGCGAAATGGAGTCTCAAAATCATCCGAACGTTTCATGTTGGAGATCCTGTCTATACATTTGTGCTATGGCCCCCGGCGCGACCGTTAGCCTCGATGGATCTTACCCATCGTCAAGAAGCGAAAAGCATCCGCACCTTCAACCTAAAAGTTAATCTTCGCGGCCCAACCTGGTGGCAACATCTGGTACAACTTCAACCACGCTACCCCACGATATAAGATGACGAGCCTGGAGAACTCCCTAATATCGATCTGTTGCCAGAACATTTATCAGGCCGGAACGACGTTAGAATGGAACCGGCGGACACTACTGAACTTCCCTAAACTTCTCCAATGGAAACGCTAGCAGCACCTGCGACTCCCGTGTACGGTCCCACTAATCCAAGAAGATCCAATCCAGTCCACACGCCAAAGAGGCAATTTTCGCCTTCTAGGTGAGCCTTAGGCTGAGCGGGGAGGTGTCATGGCGATGACGTTTCCAGATTATTCTACGAAAACATTGTGCTCGAAACTTTCTTATGACGTCGTTTAGAACATTGACTGAGGACATTCTAGAAATTTCCGTTTGTTTACATGTTAGTGTCTGCATGTTTCTCGAATGTAGTAGCTATGTGTGTATTCGCATATATATACTGTTGTCCAGCAGCGGTAATCAGTGTACCGTAAGTAGCGAGAGTACCGATTGTGCAGATTGTACATTTACTTCTACTTGTTTTGTTTTCTACTTGTTTTCAGATTTCTTTACTCTACTGTCTAGTCCTTTTGCTTACCTACGCTGCCACCCTCGGATACAACAATATCAAAATGTCATAGCTTGTAGTAGTCGTTACCGAATTGTGTTGTGACATAAGATGCGCATCAGACGAATTAATTACTAAACAGCCGACTCAAATAGAAATCGGAACTGTTATTCGGGATTCAGACCAATAGTTCTATCCCATAGCAATAAGGTTGCTACTATGACCTTTATAAACATACAATTGTTTGTGTTTTAAATAACAAGCTCGTTTTTTCATAGAGTTTAAACACTGATTTTTCAACAATGCTTACAATCATAACGTATTTATTAGAGACAATATTTGGTTAAGTTCCGATTTAGTTAGTAAACTAATAACGATACATATATATTTGTTTTAGCGTAATTAGGCAGCTTACTCTAGAGTTGCGTTCCTCTTTAACACTACAATCTCCTCCAAACTGCCTAGGCTATAAACAACGAAATTTTTTCGTTAACCCCTATAATCCCCAAAGTAACGCCTAGAATATATCTAACTAAACTTTTATGTTGAGCGCAAACGCCCGTTTAGACAGTTTATCATACCCATGGCGCTCCTCTTTTAGCAATATAATCTAAACTAATGCACCATTTACGATAAGATGCGTGCGCCAGGGCCAAATTATGTCACGCGTCCAACTCAACTAGTTCGGCTAATCTATAGCTTAGCTGAAATACTATGGTACATTTTCATACCTTAGCTAGTCTTAGTGTGACAAACAGGGAGCTTAAGTAAGCTCTACGCGACAAACGGAGCGTCTGGCTGAACTGTCAATTGAGAAATTTTATTCAGTATTATGCTTCGTGTAATAGCATTTTGTTCTATAGTATTTTCACACTAATTCTAAATTATATATTTGTTTTAAAATATACAAATAATGTTTTCAGCTGTATGCCGCTTTTGGAGCATTATTTTGATACGTACAGTAAACGTAATGTTCGCGGACTAAATAGTCTCTGGCTTAAGTTATAGGGCTCAGCTGAACGCCTCGTCACAAAAGCACAGTCTGGCTCGACACTCGATGACAAATGCGTAGCTTAGCTAGGCTATTCAAAATTTTAATAGTCGAGCTGGACTGTATGCGTGACATAATAGCTAGCCCATTGGAACGCGTGACATAATTAGGACCATGCGCACGCATCTTATTGTAAATAATGCATAAACGCCTAGGATATATTTAACAAAATTGTTAGGATAAAATCTATTTACAAACTGCACTGAATCTGTAGCTCCCTTGCTTAACAGTTAATTTGGTAGAAAAATATCGAACTCCTGCAGTCAAAAATAAATGCTTATTTTCAATTTTAACACAAGGTACTATATTGGAATTTGGGGACTGAAAAGCACGGTTCTGAAAAACCAAATTCATATTTCTGGTACGTTCATAAATAATTTTTCAAACATTTTTTGTGGTCTGAAGCAGGCTTTTACAGGTCTAGTCTGGCATCCATTTCGTATTTAGAGTTTCAAATTTCTCACTGAGTAAATTTTTGCTGACCACTATTTGTCATTTTTATAGCATAAAAATATGCATATTTTAAAAATTTGTACGCCTGTGTTACAGCTTATAAATGCTGCTTATTACGATAGGGTACTTACCTATCGTAAGAAAAGATATTCCTCTTTAGATTTCGGTAAATTTAACTCTGCCTGAATTAATCTAGACTCAGCGAACGTGGATTCTGACTATTACTGAGTCAAAGATTTAGTCATTTTCCGAGTCAAAAAATTATCGACCCCAGCTGAGTCAAAATGTAATTCAAATTTAGTGAGCCATGTTGTGACCGATCTAATTGTGGCAACCAGATATGCGGATCGAACATGCACTTTAAAAATATATTGTCAAAATTGACTATAGGCCGCAAAGTAACTCAGTAAATGAGACAAATTTCACCCTGTCTGAGTTAATCTAGACTCAGGGTACGTGAAATCTTACTCCTATTGAGATAATGATTTTTGTCATTTTCTGAGTCGAGAACTTATTGACCTAGATTGAGCTAAAATGTGACTAAACTTTATTGAGTCAGGTTGTAATCGACCTAATTCTGTCAATTTTCACTCATCCGTTTTTAGAATGTGTCGTGAGTCATTTCGATATTTACTGTCATCGTTTTGGGGAACAGATATCCCCTAGTTTTAGAGTTTATGATACCACGTCTAAGGATTTGTTAGACCAGTTTCAAAGAGGGTCGTTTTAAAAATATAATTTTTCTTCAACAACCACAGAGTATTAGAGGGTGTTTGACCCTCCCACCCTCTAATGTGGGGTGTTGGCAAGTCTTTACGTTTGATACTATGATAACCCAAAAGAGGAAGGGGTGGGTAAGATCAAAATATATCGCATTATATTTGAGAGGTTTTATGGTGGTGATGAGAAGTGTCATAATCCTTGTCAGCAAGCCATCATGTAAACTTGGTTTTACTTTATAATTCTTTATTGTTTACAAGTCTTGCTGGTTAGTTTGATGTATTTTATAGTGTATTTTACAATATCTATCGCTATTTCATACACGCCGAAGCAGGGGTTCAGGGGTGCTATCGCCCTTGAGGCCTCGGACACCCCACGACGCCCTGGTCTACCCCTGACTCCTCCATGCCCTTCGTGATAGACCACACCTACTTGGCAAAATGCAGTAAAAATAGGGTGAAACTTAGCAAAAATGGGAAAATATTAACAAAGATGGGTATTCTACCTGGGAGTGAGGTCATCAACTTTTTTCAACACACACTAGAAGACATGCCCCGACGGCCTCTACCCACTCCTGAGACGCTCTCCCCTCCTAAGACGACGTCTCCCGCCGACTCCGGCTATCCCCTCAGACCGCGGATACTCAGAATGTATGCGCTATCGTTTATGATTCTTATGTGATGGTTGCACTTGCCTAAAAGTTGCAAGAATACGTGAATTTGATCATCTTTGAGTTAAAGAATATGTGGTATTACTAAGTGTAAACTCAAATCAGTTTCAAACTGTAGTTATTTTGCTGAAAAAACTTTACCTGTATATTACGAATACTAAGCGCCTCAGTCGGCGCTTTCCAAACTACTGTTAACATCCAATTTGAATTACTGTCACTTGAAAGGACAAATAAAATAAAGCACAATATCTGGAACTTAGCTATGTAATTAAAAGACCTATTAACCACCACAAGATATAACATAGAAAAGCTTGTTAGATATTCATTTGGACTCTGGGCGTCATGCCTACAGATAAGAATATCTACTGCTAAACAGTATAAAGGGTTATGCGTATTTTTTTTATAAAGCTGTAGATTTGGTACAAAAATTATGCATTTTCCCAAATTTTTAGTATCAAAGTATTTTATCATAAATATAGTATCGAATTTGATTTGAATACCTCCAGGCTTGCTAAGGAAGAGTCCGTTTTAAACCGTCTGATCCTGAATGACTGTGGCCCGAATTCATTTGGCGCCCAAAATTCCGCTTCAAATCGAGCATATCATGAGCTGCCGAATAGATATATTTACATAACATTTATAATCACAAAATGACTTATATTTGATGTTCCAGTAGTAGTATTAGAATAGGTGAGTGAAACGTATTGCGCAACTCCACATTAGCTTGATTTGAAAAAGCATTTTTGGCTCAAATGAATTCTTGCCAACTCCATAAACCAATATGTATCGGCTCCTTTTGTATCAAAAAACTCAAATCCCATCAGATTTAATATCCCAAACCCAAATCAAAACGACATTTATTTGTCCATTTTCGTGGACCCATGTTGCCGTAGTTCCAGCATAGTTGGGATAAGACAAATATTGGCTACTACCTCAAATGTCAGACATGCTCATAGAGGTAGAGTGAAGGGTTATTCACCACCCGGAGGCACCAGACCCTCCTCGGGGAGAAGCACGTACCCTACCCCCCTCGGGTCACCACCCTGGTGGCTCACAGGCGCCGAACCCATATGTGCTGAAACCATCTTCCTCTGACCTGCCAACCCCCTGGCAGGCCGTAGGTCAGACGCTGAGAACACTAATATAATGTCGGCTCTTCTCTTCTGCACTACACAGCTCAAAATATTTTACACACTTGAACATAAATATATGGTTTATTTGATTAATGTAAAAGTAAGTAAGAAAGAAGTTATAGCCAGAATTTAAAACAAAGCGCTGAACTTGCTGGTTCATCCAATTGTCAAGCCGGTCGAATGCAGAAGCCAGAAACCGCGAACCGAGTTGACATGTATACAATTTCGGCCTTTCTCAACTGTACTACGAAACTCAAAATATTTTACATACTTGAAGATACATAATGGTTTAGTTGATTAGTTGCCCAAGTAAGTAAGAAAGGATTTATAGCCAGAACTTAAAACAAAGCGCCGAACTTGTTGAGTTTACCAATGGTCAAGCCGATCGAATCCAAAAACCAGAAACCGCGAACCGATTTGAACTGAACACACTAAAGTAATTTCGACCCTTATCAACTATACTGTACAGCTCAAAATGCTTTACACGCTTGAATATAAATAGATGGTAACTCCTAGGCACGCTACACTTTCGAGCATGGGTTCAAAAGTTTTCAGGATGGTCGGAATTCCGTATTCAACCAACTATGCAAGCTATATAATATACAGTCATAGTATTATCGACGACATCCTCGTTAGAACGCAATGGTCCCTATCATATACCACATTTTAACCAATGCCGCTACCCCTTTGCTAGCAATTATTTTCGGTATTTCGCACACGTTTACAAACACGAACAAAGAATGTTGAAGGATGTCCGAAATTCCTTCAGCTTACGTAACGAAGCCATAAAATCGCATAGCGATAGTATCACTCACAGTGTACACATCTGGACGCCGTTATCCTACCACGTACCCTAACTTTTTTACCAAATCGCGACCGCTTAAAAACAGAAACTTTTTCAGTAATGTGTACCCAACGTTTACCTATAAACATAGTTTTATATTATAGTGTTGCCATCATTGTGAACTAACGCTAGGCATGAAAAACACGTTTGCAAAAATACTAAATTGTGACTATTTGAACTGAAAATTTTCCCCGAAAACAGCTTCCGCCGCGTTGTAGTCGTTGTGCGAACCATGTATACTCGTAAACACTGCGTACACCAAATGATGCACTAGCTCAGGCAGAAAATAAATAGCATCGTTAAATGCCGGGATTAACGAGTATAAACGTTGTCTGCTTGCTTCAAATACCTGGTTTGATGAAGCAAACTATGAAGTGACTTGGTGAACTGAAGCGATGAGCACTATAACGGGGATTATAGCGGAAATGATTTCTACAGTATAGGCATACATACTGCGTTGGGATTGTCGGGCCTGTAAAATCATTGTCTATCAATTGCGGAATTGCAGCAGTGAACAACAGACCAAATCAGTATACTGTGGCCACACGAACAAATAAGTTTACCGCGGCCGCATGAACAAATAAGTTTACTGTGGCCACATAAACAGATAAGTTTACTGTGGCCCCATGAACAGTTAAGTTTACTGTGGCCGCATGAACAAGTAAGTTCACTGTGGCCGCATGAACAAATAAGTTTACTGTGGCCGCATGCACAAGAAAGTTTACAGTGGCCACATAAACAGATAAGTTTACTGTGGCCCCATGAACAGTTAAGTTTACTGTGGCCGCATGAACAAGTAAGTTCACTGTGGCCGCATGAACAAATAAGTTTACTGTGGCCGCATGCACAAGTAAGTTTACTGTGGCCACATAAACAGATAAGTTTACTGTGGCCCCATGAACAGTTAAGTTTACTATGGCCGCATGAACAAGTAAGCTCACTGTGGCCGCATGAACAAATAAGTTTACTATGGCCGGATGAACAAATATGTTTACTATGACCACATGAATAGATATGTTTACTGTGGCCGCATGCACAAGTAAGTTTACTGTGGCCACATAAACAGATAAGTTTACTGTGGCCCCATGAACAGTTAAGTTTACTGTGGCCGCATGAACAAGTAAGTTCACTGTGGCCGCATTAACAAATAAGTTTACTATGGCCGGATGAACAAATATGTTTACTATGACCACATGAACAGATAAGTTTACTGTGGCCGCATGCACAAGCAAGTTTACTCTGGCCACGTAAACAAATAAGTTTACTGTGGCCCCTGAATAGTTAAGTTTACTGTGGCCGCATGAACAAGTAAGTTCACTGTGGAAGCGTGAACAAATAAGTTTACTGTGACCGCATGAACAAATATGTTTACTGTGGTCACATCTCTTCTGTGTAATCAATTTCCTCGCTATGCCATTATAAACACGTAAAGTACATTGTTTGATAGAAATGTACGCTCCTTAAAGTGTTAAAGTGTTGCAGAATTAAAGACAGTTTAAAACAAAATTATGTAGCGGTGGCAGGCTATTACGTTTGAATTTCACTGTTGAAGCTACCTTAGAAATTAATTCAATATGTACTTGTGTATCAGCTGGGTTTGACAAATTGATTTTGATATATACACATGTATAAAACACATTTTTTTATAACTTTCAGTTTGAATATTTTCATCAAAAACGTAAATGAG